>CATIWR010218311.1:0-23429 GCA_949677035.1 Omphalea diandra
AATTTTTATTCCTGAATATTTGTTTTAAATGATTTAGTTTAGTTTTTAGGATTATCATCAAATTTGATCTAGGTACCCGCGGGGGCCCGCCCCCCCCACCCCCACAAAAAAACAAAAAACAAAAAAAGTAGTTTGTTGTTGTTATGTATTATAAAATAAAATTTTTTCTCCATTTTTATTTTTTTTTTTTTTTTTTTTTTTTTTTAGTGGGGGGGGGGGGGGCCCCCCCGGCGCGTGTACCTAGATCAAATTTGATGATAATCCTAAAAACTAAACTAAATCATTTAAAACAAATATTCAGGAATAAAAATTCGAGAAAAAATTGGAATTCCCAGTGAACCAAACAAGAAAATGGATTCCTATTCCGATAATTCAATTCCAGTCCTAATCCAGAAGCGAATCAAACATGGCCTAAGAGTTCCCCGCAGAAGAGGTAAGATGAATCTATCTACAAACTTGAAAACCAAGCAGAAACACATGTGCATAAATTAGAAATCCAATCCATCATTTCAAATTGCAATTGAACGCCACAGAAAATGCATACTAAGGATCAGCATTTTCAAAAACACACCACCTAATTCTAATCAAAATAAAAAAAAAAAAATCAAATCAAACGTAAAATACATGAGCATTTATATTGAACCAATAATGGTTTACAACATCCAAACACAACAAAAATATAGTTAACTACTCCACTAGTTCACCTCAAAAAAGAGCAGCATTAAGATTCATAATAACAAAAGTAATAATTAGAGCACAAAATCCAAGAAAAAAAAACAAATGCCAACTTATCTAATCAATCCTTATTCTTGAGCATCTCGATGCGCTGATTCAACTGCTCGATCCTAACTACCAGATTGGTAACCGAATAAAGCAGCCAGTAAAACACTAGCGCCGCGGCGATGAGCAGCGCGTTCCGCTGGCTCTTCATTATGGACTTCTGGTGGCGGAGGTGCTCGGATGGTGTGCACGAGTCGCCCTCGCAGCTCGGCCGCGTCTCGTATTTCCAGTAGATATCCATCAGAAGGAAAAGGCAGAACGGCACCACAGACAGGAACGGCTTTAGGAGGTTCCGTGTCACAGCGACCAGTCCCCTACGCAGCCCGTCCAGGCCCGGGATCGTTAGGAGAAGGACCATTATGGCCTCTGCGCCCGCGGCATATCCTAGCAACACCCACTCTAGCGCCATTTGGAAACCCTAGATCGGTGTCTTGATTTTCTTTTCTTCGGGAACAAGGAGGAGATCAGTCTCTTCCTTGGAGAAGGACTGGATCGTATATGAGGTGTAGATGATACGTGTCGCGAGACTGTTGTGCTGATGTGCGTGTCGCTTGGTGAGTATTTGATGACTGAGGTCACCGTAGTTGTGTTGTTCTTTTTTATTTTTCGGGCTGGGCCAATGTGGGCTGGCAAGATTGAATGATAGCTCTTCTCCGCAAGGCCAATTTAGGCCGGATGTTTCGGCTTAAGTGATCCGAAGAAAGAAATATATTGACCGCAAAATAGATCTTTATTTGAAGTTTGTTGGAGAAAAATGTATGTTATACCAGGTGTATACATCAATTTAATGATTTACATTTAGATTTTATTTGGTTCCAAGACACTTATTTTTAGAAAAGTAATTTATTGAATAAGAATAAATTCTAAAAAGTTGTTTTCTGAAAAAGAGTTTTTTATGCATTTGATTCACATATTTTTTAAGAAGATATATCAATTTTTGTGTTTAATTTATTTATTAAATTCTAAGAATGTATAGTATAAAGCACTATATTATTCTTAGTTTATTAATACCAATGTATATGGATTTATTCAAAAAATAACTATAAATCATTTTAGGTAATCTCTGAGAATTTTTTAAAAGAAGTTGCACTTACTAACTCTCATTTCAATGAGTTATTTTACACTTCTTTCTAATCAAATCTATGAAAGTTACATTTCTTAGCTTCCTTCTTTCGAAAACAAATAAGATCTTAGTAAAGAAAAGGGTACAATTTTTAGAGGTTTACTGATCATCTTACACTTATTTTTTATTTAGTAAAATTATATGTATTAAAAAGTGAGGGTGTGTATGTTTATTTACAGATAATAATTTTATATTTCTCTTGAAAATACTCATTTTCATTTTATAGGACGACTTAGAAAACTTGTTGATTTGCTTAAAACAAAAGGGGATTTTACATCATGTTTATATTATAATTGTTTTCTGAGATTGAGAATTTAATAATATTACTGTAATAACACATCATTAGAATTTTATTGCTAAAATGCTACAGCGGGTAATAAAAATTTTTCAGTTTTATGGCTGATTATTATAGCAAAATAAATGACACAATGGAAATATTAGAAAATTAGAAGGCTAGATAGATTTTTTTCTATAATAAATAAGTGAACTTGACATTAGACAAACAAATTTTCATAAAAACAAAAACAAACAAACTCAAATCAATAGAGACAAAACAAAAAACACAAAATATTTTATCAACAAACTAATAAACGGCTAAAAAAAATAAATCTATCATAAGATTTTAACGGATTTTCAACTAAATAAATTCATTTTAATTGTTGGAACAGCTTGATTTATCTTCGGATAATGAAACTTTAGTAGTCATTAGATTTTATTTCATATATCTTTGATTTGTTATATGTTTTTCTAAATTTATTATTAGAAAAAATAAAATATTTTACTATCAAAATCTATAAATTTTAACTAACTCATAAAAATAAGATGAAAATATGATTTGGTTATTTATTATGACTTAAAAAATTATAAAAGAAAAAAATAAGAGATAGAATTAGTTACCGTCGACGATAGCGAAATAAAAAATTAAAAAGAAATTTCTACGGGTGGCTACTAGGATTTATCTTAAATTTATTAGATAAAAATTTTAAGAAAAATCTTATAACAAATCCGAATTTAAAAGTCAAACACAAGTACAAAAAGAGGCCTAAGAAAGCTGGAAAACAAAATTGCAATCTTGTATTTAGAAGAGGTTAAAATAACAAATAAATCATTAAATTTGTCTTAAAGTGACAATAAATGATAAAATGAACTCTTTTAATCAAATTTATCCATTAACTTGCATTATTTCCTCAAAATTATCTATAATCTTGTATTATTTCATTATAAAAGTCATTTTTTATCAAAATTACCTCTGATCTTGTATTATTTTGTCATAAAAGTCCAAAATATCGGTTGAAGATGATATTGACTTAAAAATGACAAGTGAGAGATAAAAATTATCTCTCATCCTCTATCTCACCCTTCTAATAGGGAAAAATTTTTTATCTCTATTTTTGCAAATACTTCTTGTCCCACTAGATTTTTTTGAAATAAAATATTTTATTTTTTATTTTTAAATTATTTTTTAAAATTATAATTTATTAAATTATAAAATAAAAATTTTTAACAGTATTTTTACATACTATTATACTCATGTTTAATCAATTTCATCCTATATATGTTGCAATTGTATAAACAAGTAAAATTATTATTTCACGAGACACCGCTCTTTCATGTTATTTGATTAACAATTTTGACAAAATAATATAAGTTCAAGAATAAATTTAATGAAAAATTTTATTTTATCATTTATTATCACTTTCAGATAAGTTCAGAAATTTATTTGTTATTTTAGCCATTTAGAGAATGATGACATTTGAGCCGACTACTGTTTTTTTAGAAAATATTTGCTAGAAATTAATTTCAGTTTTCCACAATTAAACTGTAAAACGCTAGTTAAACTCAAGACCTCAATTTTAGGCCTTTTAACCACGAGGCCCTTAATGGGTATCATTATGTCTCATACAAATGTGGGCTGGATTAAGCAGTCTTATTCATATGTAGATCTCAGTCCAGCTTTGGGTACCAATTGAATTTTTATGTTTTTTAATGGTACCAACTGTACTGTAGTACCCAGCCCACCATTGCAATCAGTTCAATGTCACAAATAGTAAGGTTTCCCACTAATGGGCCAAATCCTAATTGACAAGAATTGAGACTATTCCTAAAATGCTTTCCGCGCTGACCATTTCAGCTCAGTCACCGAAGGCAACTTGGCGCAATTTTTATTTTTTTTACCAGAAGTGCACGGTAGACGGTCTAATTAATGCACATAAAAGGCTTGGTTCATCCACGCCTGTGTGATGGCCTTTTCCATCTGCAATTAGTTGTGACGTATCTTTCTCGGAATCTTTAGTAAAGAACAACAATTCAGCTTCAACTTGAAAAACGACCCTACCATTATTTTCCTACCACCATCTAATTATGTCTTAGTTACAAGAAGACTTTGATGAAAACATAAGCAAATCCTGGCGTTTTGATACTCTTCTATCATCTTGATTTTCATTTTGGTTGCCGTCATTTTCTTGGCCTCGTCTTTCTTAATTATGCCTGAAAAGAGGTTTTAGGTATGTGACAGTGCAGACTAAGGGAAAAAGAAGTACACAAGGGTTGTTGCTGCCATTTTGAGATATTATGGTCGTTCTTAAAAACCCATGAGAAGTCAAATCCGCATTTATTCAACTAGCTGGAAATTTACGTTACATTTTAGGTTGCAGTAGTTTATTTTTCTTTGTCACCATCGTTGCTTTGCCGCCCACCTATGACCTGCCCCATGTAGTCAAAAAAATAATTGTAAAAAAAAAAAAAAAGAAAGAGCAGTAGGAACTATGAATGAGTTGCAGTTATAGATCCATGCATATTTTGCAGTTAGGCGGGATTTTCACACACAAAGTATTTAAAAGGAACATCATGTCGGTTACCCAATTTTTAGATTAAAATTAATTACTAAATGAATTTTAAAAGTGTTTTATTATTTATGAAGCATTTACGCTTCAATTTTAATCATATATTTTCTTCGTGTCATATTAAATAGATAAAGAAATAAAGGATGAAAAATTTAAAAGCATGAATTAATAAAAGTAAATTAATTGGAACATTTCAAACAGATTGTCAATTAAAAAAAATTGAAATAAAAAATCTACAGGCTCTCATGTTCACTCACTTTTCTCAAAAACAGTAGAACAAATTAAAGAGAGGAGAGGATGGTATATTGTCAAAAATTCAAAACGTTTGAGCTGGGAAAATGGAGGCATCTATACCTACTTCTTGGACATATTATTAAAACTTCCAACAACCATACCATAATTCAAGAGTATATAAATTATTATTATTTTGATCATGTTATATGTCCTACAATCTGTATTTGGGTCTAGTTGAGATCTGAATAAACTATATATTTGGATTAATTAGTACAAAATATTACTTCTTCTAGCTGTAATAGAATAGGGTTGGGGTTGTTAAATGTTGACCACTGATCATAGAAAATTCTAGTTCGAGTTCTAGTCGTCTCATCGTGATTAACGGTCAAAATGCAACCATTATTCATTCAACGATTGTCCCAAGGTCTGTCAACTACATATGGTTCTCGGTGTAGAAAATTCTAGATTGCAAATGTTTTTACAATGTGGAACTGGGTTTTATACGATTTGATTCAAATAAAAAAAAAAACTGAATCCATCTGATTAGTTTAATTTTTTTTCTTAAAAATTTTTGGCTAGTTTAATTTAGTTTGATTTTAAAAAATTAAAATCAAACAAAATAAATTTTATAAAAATTTCTATATGAATGATATAAATATAATTTTATATTTAAAAACAAATTATATATACTTCACTTATGCATATATTATTAATAATATAATACTTATAAATACTTAAAATAATATAATTTACATTAAAAATTCAAAAAAATATTTTTTGAAAAAATATAGTTCAAACCAAATAAAATCAAATGCATCAAATCAAATTTTGTTTAGTTTGATTTTTTTATAAAATTTAGTTAATTTAATTTTGATGAAAATCAAACCAAAATTGATTAACGAATACCTTTGTATAAAATTAGTAGTGATCCACGTACTGCATGATTTGTAATTTTAAATTATAATATTATTGTAATAATGTTTATTATAAGTATATTAATTATTACTTTATTATTTAAACACTAATGAATAAAGTAATAATTTATATATAATTTCAAATAATACTCTTAAATACGTGATAATTAAGCTAGTTGAATAAATTAGATTTATTCATCATGACTTGATCTAATAAAATTATAATCTTTTAAAACATAATTTCTAGTCTTATAAGGGGCAATAAGAGTTCTAATCACTCCTATATTGGAGTGATACCATATCGCTATCATAGGATTTTCATCAATATGTAAGTATACAATTCAAAGTAGGCTAATTAATTTACAAGCATCAAAATATAAGCAACATATTAACACAAATTAAATTTAATTTTTAAGAGTAAAGTGAAGATCAATTAATCTATCATGTATTTTCATGACAGATGGACCAATTGAACTGCATCAATTAGTCCTAAAAGTTATAGTCAACGTCAAGAGGATTATTGTTAATAACTGTCAAAACACAAAATGCAGGAAAGAAATATAATGGAATACTACAGACCCATCAAAAAATTTAATTATAAGAGAATAATAATCATCGACCATTCTTTCCAAGGAGAGCTAATAAGAATGAAAAGTGACAATATTGATTCATTCCATGAGACCTCTGATAGAAAGATTTGTTATTTAGCTTAGACTTATGTAACGAAATACTTAGATGGTGTTTGATAAAATTAAAAATTAAGTGTTGAAAATTTAAGAGCTAAATTTTAAGTATTAAATGATTTAAATGCTGAAAGTTTTAAATTGTGTAGTTGTTTAATATGAACTAAAAATTAAGAATTGAATTTAATTAATTTATTTGATAATTATAAGTATTAAATATATATTAAATGAATTTTATTTTTAAATAAGAATTTGTTGATTTATCAAGTGTATATAGGTCATATTAATAAAAATATTTTAGTATTTATTGGTTGAACTGTTAAATGATAATTTTAAGTTAAAAATTTTCACTTATTATTTTAAAAGAATTCTAATTGAATTGAACTTTTTTTAGTAATAGATAAATAAAATTATCAAAAAAAATTTCAGTAATTAATAAATAAATTTATCAAACAAGCTTAAAAAATGAGTTGTTTGATAATATAATTCAACACTTAAAATTAAAATTTTAAGTATTTATTTTTTAAAATTTTTTAATTTTATTTATCCATCACTGAAAAAGTTTACTTTAATTAGAATTCTTTTAAAATAATAAGTCAAAATTTTTAACTTAAAACTATCACTTAACCTAAAATAATTTTATTAATATGACTTATATAACCTTAATAAATCAACAAAACTCTCTTTTAAAAATAAAATCTACTTAATATCTATTCAATAATTATAATTATTGAATAGATTAATTAGATTTAATTTTTAATTTTCAGTTCATACTAAATAATTATGTAATTAAAAATTTTCAGCATTTAAATCATTTAATACTTAAAATTCAGTTTTTAAATTTTCAGCACTTAATGTTTAATTTTATCAAACACCACCTTAGGTGTTTGAAATTTTAATTTTTAAGTATTCGACAACTCTTATTAAATCGTACATTCTACTGGGTTGTGTTGGCAAATCGTGGGACTAGCTTTTTAATTATTAAGCATAGATTTTGTGTTCGTTTAAAAGGCAAATGTTTAATTATAATACTTTAATATGATGTGATACAATGTTAGGCTTTTTAAATAGTTCATTAGTTATATAATTAGAGTGATATATATATATATATGACACACTGACCATCGCTATACTAAACAGAAATTATGGCAAAATTGATTTACCATTTTTAAAAGATTATACACAGAGATGTTGCCATGATTCAAGAATTAATTCTATAAGATTTTTATTTTATATATAAAAGCCATTTTAATATAAAAAGGACTTAATGGTTCCTTGTAACAATCTATCTCTATCTTTTTCTTAGCCTAATTACAGTTAATATATAATTATCTTTCACTCCACTATTGAGTTATTATTCTATATCATTTCGTAAATCTAAACTTTAATTTAATATGTTTATATCTTAGGAGTCTCTTTAATTAATTCGAAGTGTAAAGTTTTTAATTATAAAATTTTTATTATTATAAGTAATTAAAATTTAGTAGATTTGAACACCCTTGGAAAATTAATATTTCAATGATGTACTTGGTTTGGATTAAATTCAGTAATAATATCCTTTATTTTTTTTTTAAAAAAAAAAAAGAGCACACATTTAAAATTTCTCTTAAAAGATTTCGTATTCAAATGTTGCAATCATTATAACTCATAAGACATAAAAGAAAATCAAAGAAACTGTTATTGAATGTATTCTCCAGCCAACATCTGATTGAGGCAATTAACAAAGATGAAGAAACTTCCAAGTCGTTATTCTTTACGCCATACCCTAAAAAAGAGAAAATGGCTCTAAGGATAGAATCAAACTCACTCACGTCGTCATTCTATTTGCTGATAAACAATCTTTCGGTTTTTGGAGGAATTAATTCTTTGACATTCAACAAGTTGTTAGTTCATACTAAGTTGTTCTGCCTAGATGCAAGAAAGATGAGTCACACAAGCACATAGTACTAAATTGTACACTATGGGGGGAGACTCCCCAACTAATCAATTTATCATTTAAACTTTGTTGCTTTGTTATCTGCCCCTTCTAATTGTCGTGCCTCGTCACTTTATTTGCTATCATCCCTTTATTGAACTTCATCATTTTATAGGCCTTGATGGCTTTGTTTTATTAATATAAATCTTGGCTTTTGAGTAAATTAATTAGGGAAATTAATACTTTTATTAATTTTTATATTTTTAATGGATATATATATATATGTGTGTGTGTGTGTGTGTGGAGATAAAGTGAGAATCTTTATTGTAATCATGCTTGTGAAATAGGGATTAAAGTAATCTAGATTGGGACAGCCCCACATAACTACAAAACTTGCAAATTTAAAAGCAAAATAACTAAAGAGCCTAAAGCAAAGCAGCATGGATAATGGATGAGAGAGAAACAGCCTATACAAATTCATGAATATCACCCACCATATATATATATATATATATATATATCACGGTTCTCATTATTGATCCTTTTAGAACCATTCTTATTGTCTCTTTTAATTTTCTGATAAATCATCAATTTAATCAAAGTACAGAGAGAATATTGTCTTAATCATTAATTCTGATGATACTTAGTCAGCTAAACACTTTTAAATGCATATCTTGGACTCTAGACAACTTAGACATGAGTTGGCAGTTCTAATAACAGAGCTAGCTTTTGAAAAAGTTAAGATAATGTCATGGTATAGTGAGAATAAACTTTACTATAATAACAACAAAAAAAAGTACTAGACTTTCAATTCAAGAGAATTTGAAAAATGATAAGAAATGATATGATTTGAATTTCTTGAATATATTATGAATGGTATTCGCTGAATTATATTATTTATCATTACATCATAAACGATCTCATTTTTATTACTAAATTAAGGAATCTATCACAAAATTTTATGTTAAAAATCAAATGACTTAGATTATTGCACTTGATAATTATAAGATAAAGATGATAGCATAACGAAATTGGGATAAGAGACAAGACAAGTAGGTTTGTTTGCTGATACAAAGAGAAGTAAGTAATGAATTGACATAAAATTAAACAAGGACTGTGGTATATAATCTAATTTTTGGATGAAAATAAAACTTTAATGTTCTCATAAAACCCAGCAAAAAGCACTAACTACAGGATCACAAAGAGCACTTACACAAAAGTGTTTTATTTTAACTATTTATACAAAATAATTAATCAAAAACTAACGAAAAGCCAACAACATTGCTATGCCAGACTTAAGTGGGTGTAGGAAGAGAGTGTGGAATCTTTAGGCTTTTCAATTTCATCTTATTGCAACTTTCTTTTACACTTGTTTCAAGGTAACCTGTTTCCATAAACATCTTTCTATCCGCCCTTTCATGCTTTCTTTTAGAGGGAGATATGAAAGAAACATAGAGGAAAGAAAAAAGAAGAAAAAGAGCTATTGGAGATTGAAATTAAAGTTGAGAGCACAATCGAAAAAGTGAAGAAAAGATAGTCCACCAGAAGCAAAAGCATACCACAGCAAGTAGGGAATTAATTTGCTGATATATGCCCACAAATTTTCTATTATTTACCACCTGCATAATGAAAAGAACCCACAAAAATTATGAGGATTGACAGTACTTGGGTTTGATATAAGAAAAGATATTTTTGACGCTATGTTCGTGTTATGCCCAAAAAGAACAGAAGGAAAAGAGGAAACTAAAGAATAGCAGAGAAAGCTCATAGGAATGGGCTCTTACTTTTTCTTTTTTCACACACTTGTCTTAAGAAAGAAAGGAATACAATGAGTAATGCAACCCCAGCAATTAGTCCAATTAATATTGCAAGTGTCTTCTCTATCTCATCATCATTGTCGTTATCTACACAGCACAAGAAAAATAAAAGCAATTAGATACATGCCACAGAAGAATTAACAATCATAAGTTAATAATTAGTATGATCATTTCTCGGTTTTAGAGTTGTCAGTGAACGTAACTACCAGCTATAGAGATTTTCTTTATAGGTCAGTTTTATTGCTAGAATCCGGACTAATCAAGAAAGAGTTTATATGATTGCAATTTCAACAAGCTAAGCAAAGATTATGCTACCCACTAGGTGATAGGTTCCAATTAGTTGAGACATTAATGATGCTTTCCTTTTATCTTTACAGGGTTTCTAACAGTTAGGATATTTAAAACAACTGATTTGTGGCCATAATTACTCCATTTGCATTGGATTCTTATTTGATTCCTAGTTAATGAGGCATTAATTCAATGCGGGCCCCAGTTGTTTTAACTATGCTATGGCGACTATAGTGATTAATTTGAAGTTAAGATTTTGTCAATGGAAAATTTATTGCTCAAATTTCAGGAAATTGGGCATGAGATTTATTGTTTCTATTTCATCCATCTTTGGTATACTTAAAAGGACTTCAATTATGGATTTCATATCAAACTCATGATTAACTTTAATTAAACAACACTATAAGACTATGTGATCAAAACCTTAAGTAGTTCAACAATAGCAAATCACTTTGAGGATTATTCAGGAGAAGAGAAGCTTCATTAATATTGCTCCAAAACCTCCTCATATGTATGCATACTACATAATTGGCCATGAAAAAACCTCCTCATATGTATGCATACTACATAATTGGCCATGAATATATACAAAAACACTTAATGAATTACCCACTCACTAATAGATACACACACATGCACAAAATAAAATAAATCAAAAGAGGAATTAAAAAAACAAAGAAATTTAGTGATAAAGGCTTCTTGAGTAATTTGAACTTACCAAAATCACCATGTAAATTAAAAACACTCACCTTAATGCTGTATCTACATTCTACATGGTGTTGTAGGTAAAATTCAAGATTGGTCTTCCACTAAATTCCCACTAATATAAACCAAAACATACTTGAGTAAAAACCAAAAACTTGAAACCACCGCCACCCAAAAGGGTGGCGAAACTTACCATCACCACCGTGGGATTGAGCACCACGCACCGAGAACCGCACGTAGCACTTAGCCAAGTACATGTCGCCCGCGGCAGCGGGCCCACAGTCCGTTTTTAACCGTCCGACAGCGTCCGATAAGCAATCCTGACACTCGCTCGCACTCAAATCCTGTACACACTGCGCCACACCATATGCATCCCCGGACCCCGCAACTCTGTAAGGCTTGTAGGACCCATCACTGGCTGACAGGTAAGCTAACACCGCATCACGCCTAGTCAACGCATCCGACTCATAGCCTATCGACGGCCCGCATTTCTTCAACACCACAGTCTTGTCCTCCACACCTAAAAAACTCATATTATCATACTTAACGAAACACCCATCAAGCTGAATCGCTCCACCGCACGAGTCAAGGCAGAGCGTGCCGAGTTGACTCACTGCGGTGGCAACGCAGCGGGCGCAGTCTCCATTGGAGAGGTCGCCGCGGCATTGGAAGAGGCCGTAGAGGGTGTCTTGAGAGGAGGGACTTTGGACGGTGAAGTTATTGTAGTTGGTGAAGGTGGCTGAGTTGACCAGTGAGGTGAGTAGGGAGTTAACGTTGGACTCGTAGGGGGAGCCGGAGATGTACTTGAGCTGTGAGCATCCGCCAAAGATAAAAGACTGGAGAGAGGAAGAAGATGGGGTGGTGAGGAAGGAGATGGTGAGCAGAAAGGGGTAAACAAGAAGTGGAAATGTAATGAACATGTTTGTGTTTTGAGTTCTTGAAAACAGAGTAAGAACGATTAAAGAATGATTTTTCTTGAAGAGGAAGAAGAAGAAGAAGTGACGGTGGGTTTCTGATACTCTTTTATTTTTGTGCGTCTGTGATAGGAACAGAGAGAAGGAGAGATGGGATGTTGCTTTGAGGAGAATTTACGTAACGAGAGGGAGGGAGTTACTTACTACTTGGCCTCTCTCTATGCATATATGATTGTTGCTTTCTCATTTTGGTTTGAACTTTTTCCTTTCTTTTTAGATCAATATTTTAAAAAAATATATATGGTAAGACTAGCCTTTCCAAAAAAAAAAAAAAAAATGTTAAAGGCTTTAAGGTTATCTTCCCTTCAATTTTTTTTTTTTTTTAATCTAGAGTATCTATTAAGGGCACTTCATCCACATCCGAACTGGGCATTTGAAAGTAGCTAATCTCTGGCTGTATCGAATTTACCTACATTCATACAAATGATATACGTAGACTCAGTGTAGTGAAAAAATTGCCCTCTAAAAATTGCCTTTCAAGTACTAGTCCAAGCAAGCAACAAAATGTTATGTATATAGTGATATATAAGACCTTCAAATTGCAAAATTTTATTTTGGTGTTGCACTTTCGATGGAACTAAAATATGGGATTATTATAATAATTGAAAATTTAACTCATGGAATTATCAATTATGATAATGCCAAGGTTTTTCCTACATAATTTAGATGAGTAATTGCCATCGTGGCATATGACTTATGATAATTTGGGACCTTAATACGACCGGTTTTGGGTCTACTTGCTAGTGAGCTTAAAGCCTAATATGGCTGGGAACTGGTTGTAGTTGACCAAATCAGCATTATGAGTGTTCCACTCCTTTACCTAGAACGCTATGCCTAATTCTTGTGGATCAATGAATTTTTTTTTTCTTTTGATTCTTACTAATCATTTATACGATAGTAATACGGAAGACAATTTTCCCTTAATAATTTGACATAAATATCCTTAAGGCATGTTTGATTTAGAGGTGATGGTTAGCCTTTAGCGGTTACCTGTTAACTGTCAACGATCAATAAATATAAAATATTTGATAATTTAGCGATTAAATTCATGACAATATTATAAAATGATAAACAAAATTATTATTTTTATATTTTAATTCTGAAATATAAATTTATATAATAATAAATACTATAAAGTTAATACTAAAAAAATCAAAATATCAATTTTTATATTTCAAACGCTGAAAAAATTAATTTCAACATTTAATTATATTTTTTAAACGTCAAACTCTAATTTTTAAATCTAAATTTTGAATTTTGACATTCACCAAATGCTCTTTTTCAATATTTGAATACTCAATCGTTGAACGTCAATAAGCAAACGTCAAACTAAATAAACGCTTAATTAAACAAATTATACTTGCAAAGTAGAAGAACAACTTCAAATGATTAGAAAAAAATATTTCGTCGTTAGAATTTTGAGTTTAATTTTCAAAGTCATTATCATAGATAATAATTATCTAGAAATCTTATACTAATGTAAAACTATACATTTTAATCTCAGTTGACACTTAGCTAAGAATATTTTTATCATAAATACTAAAAAAAAGAAATAGTGGAAGGAAGGGAGAAGGTGAAGTTCCTATTTATAGGCATTGACAAAGAAGGAAACATTTGAAAACAGAATACTTCGTTGTGCATAAGAGCCGTGTCTGGGACGCACCAGAAGAAAACGACAGTAACACTTCACCTCCACCTCCAAGTGAAAACGATTTTACCATATTTACTTATATGGGATGTAAAATAAAATTGTATAATTTTTAAAATTTTATTTTGCATAAAATAATATAATTTTAAATCAAATTAATTTGATTATTTTTTAATGTTAATTAATTTTTAATTTTTAATCAAATTAATGACTAATTTTCAATCAATTCTGTGTGATTCTGAAAATAATTATGTATATATATTTTTTTTCTTAGTACTTTGCAACTTGAAAGTTATAAAAGAAAATAGACGTTGAATTTTAACATTATTCTATTACACTAATTAAAAAAAAGAAAAAAAGAATCTCTTATATTGTGAGAAAACTCATCACTATATTATTGATTTAGTAATAGAGGAATTTGAGACTTTAATTCAAGGGTGCAGCTTTTATGAAAGTCCTTTTTACTTTAGTTTTTGGATTATGTTCATTTTGGGATAAATCTTCTGTAAGTGTTAGACTTTAAGCAAGAGCTAAATTATTTATTTTTATTACACAATATATATTTTGAATATCAGAGCATGTTTGGTATAATTATTGTGGAATCATCATTTAGAATAAAAAATTTAAAAAGATTATCTTTTATAAGTGATTATAAATTTTTTTTAGTATGAGTTTTATAAATAAAAAAATTACCATTTGACAAAATTTTTAATTATTAACATTTTTAAAAATCAATTTTTATTTATAAAATTCAATTTAAAATTTTTTTTCATAATTTATAAAATAAAATCTCTTTTACTTTTTTTTTATGTTAAAATAAAATTTTCACGATAATAATACCAATCATATTCTAGTTAAGGATTGAATAATTTGTTCATATATTTTTATAACAGTTGCACCTTTAATTTAATATTCACTGATAAGACCTCACTTATGTATCCATAGATACGCGTATTTCCTTAAAAATGTGTATGCTTTACTACTGTGCTGAATGACACAAATTTGGCATCAACATCGAAATATATATAACAACAATATATGTCAGTCCAAGTATATAACAATATGACATTCGCATAATTCTAAATTTTAAATTAAATAAGAGAATAGTACGTTGAGAGTTTAATATACATAAATTTAATACAAAAATAATATTTTGAATTATATTTTTAATATCATGAATGCATTTTATATTGAATAAATTATAGTAGTTAACATTTTAATAAACTAATATTTGCTACAAAAATCAGATTTCAAGTTATATTTTTATAGGTTTTATATTAATTTATATTTGATGATTATTAACATTTGAAATAATACCGAATAATATTCAACAATGAAATTTTCACTCAATATATATTAGAATGATAATTTTGTGAACTTAGTAAAAATTGTCAAAAATAAAGAATCATTTCATTATGTGGAGCTAGCTTACACATTCATTCAATTTCTCCTAAAAAAAAAATTTGAGGAACATGCTGAAGATAATGGTTTAGAAAAAATTTAAAAAACAAAAAAGTTATCCCTCCAATATAAAGAATAATGGACGAAGATAACGTATCCGGCCGTCCTTGATTTAGGCTTAGGCATGTCTTCTATAAGTGGCCATTGTCGTCTATGCAAAGCAAAAAAGGCCAGAGCCGCTTCTTTTGTTGGTTACAACTGTAAAAAGAAAGCCTTTTGAATCCTATACATAGGTAGCAGCGAAGCCAAGATTCCGGCCATCTTTTTCTATTTGACAATATTCATCCATCTCAAAACCATTATCCAACACGATCTTACCAAAATCTGAGCCATCTTTTAACGTTTTTTACGCACCTAATTTTGTTGACATCAAATCTGTGATTAGTGAGAGGTGACCTCAACTGATGTTTTTAGCAGTTTAATGGATTCATCAGTCTTTTTACTGTTTTTGTCTCTCTAATATGTTTGAACATTCATCATTCATCCACATTGAGGTTGAAATATTCATAAAGAAGTATATTTCTCCTATAGGCTTTACAATTTAAACCTAGATCGACAAAAGATACATTCATCTTTTAGTCGATGTAGATTCAGATTATAAGAAGGCTACAAGCTATTATATCCCAAGATAATAAAGGGTAAAGCTACCTTATGAGCAAAGAGGACAATCATCTTACATTATCATCCTTCTATTCTATATTAATTGACATTTTTTAGTTTTGCAGAATAATTAAGAAACTATTAATTAGCTGCATTTTAAAAATAAAATGATTAAATTATCTTTTTTATAAAATATTCAAATTAAATGTATTAATTTTTTCTTAATAAGGATAAGATAGAAGAAAAAATAATTAAAGTCTTATGAATATTTTAAGATGTTAGTTAGTATGGAATGAAGGTAATATCATAATAAAAAAATAAATTCAAATTTATCATCTTAAAAATTAGTAAATCATCCCTTTTTTTTTTATGAAAATTTACATTATAAAATCATAATAAAGAAAATAATTTATATTTTTTTACTTTAGTTATAAAAAGAGGGAGAGAATTTGAATCCAAAATCAAGGGGTCTCAAGGACAAATACACAATTGTTTGAGTTAGGTCTGAGCATGGTCCAATTCAATTTGAGTGAAATCGGACTGAAGGACTAGTCCTTCAAATAAAGGATTGGAATCGAAACGAATAGAATGAGAGATCGAGACTAGATTGAATAAAAAATTAGTTCGATTCCAATATAGTTCTTTGGTATTATTTGGTTATTTTTCGGTTCGATTTTAGTTCAGTACTAAATTATTTTTTAAAAAAACTTTCATATTTATAATTATTTTAATCCATTTTATTAATATAAATTATCCTTCTAAATATTATGGATTATATTATAATATAAAATTATTTATTTTGAATGCATAAATTAATAAAATATAACTTTATAATTATAAAAAGAATTATATTAAGTAATATTCAAGTGTATAAATATATAATATATTTATAATATTTAATTTTTATATTTTTATTTAAATATATAACATATACATGTATTAAATTAATATATAATTTTAAAATTATATATATAGTTAGTTCTTCAATTTAGTTTTCGACACAGTTCTTAAAAAATGACCAGAATTGAAATCGATTTTAAATTAATATCGATTCGGTTTTAGTCTGTGCTCAATCATTCTTTTATATTTTTAATACAATACTTATTTCAGTCTAATTTTTGATTTAGTTCAAAAATTCCGAGAACCATGCTTAGTTTTAATATGAGTGTGTAAAATAATTTAAATTCACCCCCTTCTCCTAAGACAAGCTAATCCCAACATATATTCCGTGATTGGACTTACATGGCCATTAGTATATAGTCCCCATACAAAGCATCGGGAATACCCTTACCGCACAACCAACATAAAAAAGAAACACATTAGTCCATTGGTCATGTTTCATACTGTCTTTTTTCACGTCTAATTAAGGTCACATTCTAAAGCTCGTGTGTTTGCTTTAAATGTTTAGTGAGTTCTTGTCGTTGTAAGTTCATTAGTTCAGACAAATGAAAAAGAAAAGAAATAATTAATAGGTTGAAAGCGAGCTTTCGAAACATCAGATAATAGATGAGATATATTTAGCGCTGTAACTGTAAATTAATATGGGACATTTTTGCTACGATTCCAAGCATGGGTCTTGAACTTCACTCTTTCTGGTACATTGACGCAACATATGAAAGTGCAAGGAAAATAACCCTATAGCTGATGACAAGGGCATGCAAATGCAATGCATGTGGTCCTTTTGCAGGACGCTGCCTTGTAATTTACGGGTCATTAGGAAACCACAATTTCAGGATTTACTTGGAACTTTAATTGGAAGCATGCATTTAAATTGGAAGTTTCTTTTTTTATACATATAGTAAGGAATTCATGATTTTGTTCAGTGCATCCTTTTCCTGGAATTAATTCAAGCAAATTTAATATCAAATATAGCAAATTTATAAAAACGATTTTCTTACAATCTCTCAATGATAAGATTCTATTTTTACTAACTTTTAATTTATTTATTGGGTATGTAAGTAACTATCTATTCATTTATGAATCTAAACCATAATATAATAATATCGTCATTCTTGTGAATTGTCTATTGGCAATTGGCGGAAATAATTTATTTTCAATTGAGGAGATTGACTTAATATATATTTGTATGTGTGTATAATATAATGTAGGACATTCTTGAATGGTCTTTGCTTAATCTTTAATTCCCAAAAGGAAAATGCTCCATGATCCTAGAGTTTATTTCTTTATGTTTCTTGTCTATAAACAATAGGAGGACCATTAATTAATTCTCAAGAGCTATAATATTATTGTTAGCAGTATGTTGAAAATTAAAAAATGTGCTTTGTTTTTCTGGTGGGGCGAGTTGACTAAACTGGAGTCGTCTCATAAGCAATGACTTGTATAGTGGAGCCAAACTAACCCGGAATTGCCCCAAATTGACCAAGCACATGGTACTTGGCCATAGAGAATCCGTAAAACAAGTTGTGATCTGTCTTTCTTCTTAATTATTATGCTTGAAGACGAGGACGTTGATTTTGCAAAAAATTTGTGGGAACAAAAAAAAAAGTTAAAGCGGTAGTTAGCAACCGTAGAAAAAAGTGAAGAAGAAGAAGAATTGAAGATCATATTCAATAATTAATGGTCCAAAATTTATTATATATATTTTGTTATATAATAGTTAAAAATTGATAAATATGTGTGAAGAAAGGAATTGAAGGGCAGTTCAGGATGTTTATTGGCTCAACTTCGAACCAAAATGGTTGTTATTTTTCTGTCGAGATAAGGTTCCCCACGGGCTGCCAATAGCAGCCCCCCCATACACCTCGAGTTTAGGCTCAAGCCTGTATTTGTTGTGATTGCTGGATTTGGATCGTGCTATTTGTGATTGCATTTCTCCACCACATCAATTTTTTTATTTGTTTTTTTCTATTTTTAATTTGTTCTATCCATATAGCAGCTTTATACATACTACAAGCAAATTGCATAGAGAATTTTGCGAAAACCAATGAACAACTACATCACTCGCATGAACAATATATATATATAGTTAGTTGTTAATGGGAAGAGAATAATTAATGGTTAGAGCGTATTGTACTCAGACCCAAACAGTTGCAACGCTTGACCGGTTATACTTTTTTTCTGTTTTAATTTTAATGTTTCAAATTCAATTCGTTTTGCTCTTTTTTTATTAGTTTAAAAAATGATATAAATATCATCAATCTTTTTTTTACTTAGATAATAGACAATATTGTTTTTTTTTCCCCTTAATCACTATTGGGAATATACTAAGATAATAAGATGAATTACAATTTCACTTCTAAAATTTATTTTGATATATTACTTCTGCCCTCATTTTATAAAAATTAATTTAATCATTCTCATAGTTCGCAATTATTAATATCAAGATCTTTCTATTATATATATATATATATAATGATAAAAATACTCTTACTTTCAAATTAATTTTTTACCCTCTCCAATCCATAGAAACATATTTGTTTTTCTTTCTCAATTAAACTCAACAAGCCATCATCTTCTAAATCCATCTAGAAATAACCATTATAAAAGTCATTAAAATAAAAAATCAAATCAGAATATGACATACTTCATCGCTTTTATAATAAATAACCCTTTATTTAGCGGCCAACGATACGCTCCTAACCATCAATATTAAGAAGAGAACAAAAAAAAAAAAAGAAAATAATGAAAAATGAAAAAAATAAGGATTGTGAAATACAAGACAATATTAGAATCACAGTGATCGTCACTTTTATAACGACTTTCTTAATTCTTTTCACGAGACAGCACTGCACAGTGAAAACAATGATGAACGGTAATGATGGTTGATAAGAAGAAAGTGTTCTTCTAGATCTGGTGATGAGTTTGCTTTATTTTTATTCTTGTTATCTTGATGCTTTGCCCTTAATCTTTTTAGTTCCAATCTGTTTTATATGAATGTTTAGTCCTAACTTTGGCCATGCCTATAAAGCAAATGGCATATTAAAGCTGCTCTAATTTGATTCAATAAAAGATAATTTATGGGCCAAATATTAATGAATCTTTTGATTCATGCTCTTGTACCAATGGCTTCTTCAAATTCTTTTGACATACTTTGCGTTATTATTAATTTGATCAAATCATTTTTTTCTTTTTTCTTTTTCTCGATTTGCTGCTTTTTGTGTGTGTGTGTTCTGTTCATGGTTGTGATATCATGAATGCACTTCTATGTCCATTATACTGCTATTATCAGTTGCTTTTCATAAATTAGTTTCTCTTTGAAGTGTTTATCGGCTATTGGTGAAGAACAAAAGGTTGAAGAAGGGTACTTTAGATATTGATAAAATTATTTTATTTTTTATTTTTGACTTAAAGAAAATTGACCAATATTTAACAGAAGAACAAAATAATATAATAATGTCAAAAAATATTTAAATTTATTTTTATAAAATAAAGGGCAAAATAGTATATTAATATAAATATTAGGGGGTGAAATCATGATTAAGCTAAGATAATAATATCATGAGTGTTAGAATCATAAACTTAAACAAAATATTAAAGTTTAAGAAACTCTTAAATGAAGAGGTATCTTTATCTAATAATTAGGTGACACTATTTAAAAATGAACATCAGCATTTGCATATCACTAATACCATTCTCCTCTTAATACTTAAAATAAAAGCTCTAAAATTTAATTAATTAATTTTAACTTTTTTAATAATAAATGAATCTAAGTGATGTTACAACAAAATCAATTTTCTTTTGATACATCAGATCAGAATTATTTCAAAGAGATTAAAAAAAATCGTAATTCTTTCATATTATGAGACAAACAATCAAAAAACTAAATTATTAACATGATAATTTACAATAAAGCAAGGTAATAGTTAGATCAAATAATGAGAGGAAGGTACAACTACCTTCGTTTTTTTTTCCCCCAGTTTGGAAGCTTTGGATGACATGACATAAGTCTTATCGTCAAGGAGATCAAGAATCCAAAGACTAGTCAACTTCTGTAAGTCGTCCTAGTTTGGCCATTAATTGATTAGTACTAATTGCTGGAGTTGACGCCAACCTGGTTTTGCTTATCCTTTCAACAAGACGAATAATTATTTCTAATCAATAATTAAGAAACTAAGTGAATTGCTCTGGGAGAAAATTATGAGATCTGGGCACGTACCTTCATATGAAAAAAAATATTTCCTGTAGGTGTAATTCCTTTTCTAATTAAGCTTGAACGCTACTTAAAGTTGTTTTGATTTAGAATATTCTTCAACTTCTCGTCTATTAATTAACTGAACCTTCTAATATATATGTAAGTTTAATTTTAGAAACTGTGTTAGATAATTCTTTTGTTATGTGTCAAATAATAATTTGATTTTATTAACTTTTTGAAATTGCCATGTCATTTTTTAAAATTGAAAATATATCATTTTGTAGTTTATTAATATAAAACATTTTAGTGTAATATAAATTCTGTATTAAAATTAGAATAAAAATTTAAAATTATATTACACACAATACGTAACTTGCATATAGTCTTTTTAAGTAGTTGAGTAAATACTCTTACAAAGGCACCACTAATTGATTCATATTAGTAATCATTAATTTTTTAGCTGGAGTTACTATAATTTGTACCATAAGAGGGGGAAAAAAAGAAAGGTAAGTTTGAGTAGTCTGCTGATGAAATGATGATTATCTCTCCATTATTCTTAAGGAAACTATCTAAGATCTCTAATTAGGAAAACTTTAGAGTTCAATTATGTCGGGTTGGATGAGAGATTATTCAATGAGCATTTACTCAAAAAAGGAGGAGGCCTACATATTTTTATTGTCATTATATTATATGCATGGTGTACATTCATAATTTTAATTAATTTTTTTAAAAGCTACATATATATTATCAAAATCCTTCTATGTTCATACATTATAAATAAACTACATAATCTGATTTGCAATGCGATGAAATGTCGAAGCCATGGTCAAGTCCTGGTTCTAAATAGATAGATTAGACCTACTACCACCATTGGAGACAAGCCCATGGGCTCCAAGACCTTTCTGACCAATGGTGGAAACGAAACGAAAATCATGGGCTGGCTCATACATGACTCTTCGCCTTCAGTGACGTGTCCTAACTCAAGCTAGGCCTCAAGGATTTAGAGACCAAAGAAGGAGAGCAGCAATTCTTTGTTGTCATGCAAGTTACAGGGTGCACGAGTACCCGGATCTAAAAGGCTCACTGGGTTCTCTGGATTTTCCAAAAAATTCAGGGATTAAATAATTCTTTTATAAATTTTTTTTTTATAATCTTTATTTTTTTAATTAGAAATATCCCTAAATTTTTCAAAAGAAGTATGTAATAGTCGGCCAGATACAATAACCAGCAATAAATGAGACCCACAAAAATTTTCAACTTTAAAATGTTTTTCATATTAAATAATAATAATATAAAAATAAAATATTTTTAGTCCAAAATATTTTTAATACATTTCAAATATAATAAAATATTTTATCTAAAAAATAATTTTCTTAAAAATATTTATCTTAAAAAATATTTTTTATAAATAAATTATTTTTCATGAAATAAATGAAACTTAAATCTTTATTTCCGTACATAAAGTTTCATTTTCAACAAAAATGGCAAAGCAATGAGCATCTTGGCTCGTGCAGGAAGGAGGATGATCGCGTGGAAAATCATTTTGTTGTTGATCAATCCCAATCGTGACCTTTAAAGAAGCATCCGAATATGGGCATGTGACACAAAATTAATGATTCGATTCCACCACGTGATGGGCCCAATAAATCCAATATGGTGTTGCCCTGAAAAGCCCAACAAAGGACGCCAACCCAATCGAATCATTGAACATGAACATGCTATGCTGGCTCGATACATGCAACTGTTTAAAGAAAAGGCAGGGGGATGGGATAACTTGAGCCGGGGACAGTAGGAACAACTTGTAAGATATTTAATATAGGATCTTGTACATAAATTTAGAACACCAAATCAGTAATTGAACAAAAACAAATTACGTACCGCGTTGAATCCCAAATTGTTTTGAGCCATAATTCCGAACGCTGAAATTAAACCACTTGAAAATTTGTCAGAACGGTTGAAAACGGAAGTTAAGTCTTCCTCTCCTTGACCTTCTCAAAGACGGCTACAATGGGCGTAACAACTAGAGTTTTCTGTTATGAAGGCAGGAGAGGGGACATAGTCTATTTATAATAAATTTTAACAGGCTTACTCATCACAGGTTCATGTTAAAATAGGCCTACACTGACCATCTTCCATATCGGCCCACAAAAGATGTCACAAACCCATAACTTAATTGATCACATTTTAATTGGGCTTACCCCAAATCAATAAACTATATTATTCAGTTCGTTTTATAAATAATTAAAATCAACCCATAATTAATATTAGCCCACATAAAAAAAATTTCAACATTCTTCCACTTGGGCAATATTAATTATGACGTTTTCATGTTTTAATAAAGAAAATATTTTC
>CATIWR010218318.1:0-11387 GCA_949677035.1 Omphalea diandra
TAATAATAATAATAATAATAATAATAATAATAATAATAATAATAATAATATTATTATTATTATTATTATTATTATTATTATTATTATTATTATTATTATTATTATTATTATCATCATCATCATCATTTGTTTAGATATGCACTTTTATTGATGTCGATATCAAATTTAGATTTTTAAAATTGAAAAAATTTCATTGTAGAAAATTAATGAAAAATTAATATTCAGTTAAATTATTATATAAAATTTTATTTGAAATACTAAAAATTAAATTTGTTAACAGTCAATATTTAGTTTCCAAAGATTATGACATCTCTCCCAATCGAATAATTGACAAGTTCCATAACGCATTGCCTGAGCAAATTTCCTTCAATAATTGATGCATTTTTGGTATTACAATTTCTCTCAATAATCTATAAGTATATTTGGTATCGCTGTTGTAGGAAGACTAGAACGGCAATTTTTCAAGTTTTGTGTAAGAGTGTTTAGATTATTTTGAGATAACTGAGGCCTCAAAATTTTTTTTTTAAAAAAAAAAATCAATTTTATTTCATAAAGTAGAAGTTTGGGAATAGAACGAAATTTTCAAAATTTTTAATTCACTTTTATGAAAATTCAAGTTTTTTTGTAAATATAATGTAATTGAAAATCAATAAAAGTATATAATCCTTACATTTGAATTGTAAATAGTTTACATATTTGTTCATATAAATTATAATATAGTTCATACTCTATAATTAAATAAATATCACTCAAGTACAAATATAAGATTTAAATTATATATATATATATATATATAGTGTGCACACTTCTAACTTTGAAATAATATCATTAACTTATTCTAAAAAATAATTTTGATATCTTTTCAAACTAATTCAACATCTATTTACAAAAATTTTGAAATTTAAGATCTTATCAAAAACAACTTTTGATTGTTAAAATTTATATTGAAAATTTACTTATCAATTTCAATAGAAATTTCTTTTATTTTTTCTTCATAAAAAAAATGTTATTCACAATAGCAATACCAAACATGCCTTATATGGATAACTATTGATCTAAGTTAATATTTGGTAGAATGTAACAAAATGTAATGTAATACCAAAAAAATTAGTTTAATAATTCATTTGAGTTCATTAAATTTACATTTAATGACATTTCATTACATTTTACCAAATATTACATAGTTAACAATACTTGTGAAAGAAGAGCGCAAAAACACCGCTGATATTGATTAATCCTCTACACTGTAGCTAATGCGACATTGGACTCGGCTCAAGCCATTTAACACTACATTTAAATACAGTCAGGTCACAAGGCGAGTGACCTTATAGCAAATGTAAATCCACTGCCACAATAAACTTTAACTATGACGGCTTGTTTCTGCGCTTCTTGGCCTATATTCACTATTTGAGGATTGGTTTGGTCACTTGTGTTCCCCGAGCCAAGTTGACCAAGTTCACCCCGTCCCCAAGTCTTTACTTCCCCATCCTCTGCAATCAGAAAGAACCTCATAACCGGATGACCCTGAGGGGTAAAAGAAAAAAGATACAGTTTCATGGTAAATTAAATCATGCCTGTCAATAAAGCAGAATGCCCAGCTCCAGCCGCAATCTCCACAATTTTCACTCCATCAAGACTAAAGACTCTATCCATAACAGCATGAGTTGAATCTGTTGGAATGTGATTACGATTCATCAGAATTACAGGCAAACGGCAGAATGGATATTTAGGATGATCATTTGGAACACAAAGCTCCATTGGCTAGGTAACTGAAGTTTTGATAAGAAGGGGTTCTAATTTTGTTGGCTAAGCAAAAGATATTTCCTTGCCTATCATGATAAATAAAATGATAATGCAGAAACTATTTCCCCAACTTTGATAGCAGAAAGAATCCACAATAAAAGCGAATTTAGATGGTTGTGAAACGCAAATATTTAAAATAATTCTTGTATGATCAAAGTTCTGCATTACGGTTTAAATGCTTCACTGGGTTCATTTTTCTCAAGTTCACTAAGGGCTCCATGGCGATCACCACAAGGATAAAGACTTCACCATCAGCTGTTAAAGATAAGTCAGACGCCATAACTCAAATCTTTAGGAAGAAGGAAGCAGATCAGGGTGAACTGGTACAAAGATAAAGAGCAAAGACTAGCTTGATTTAGCACACCCCCCAAAAAAAAAAAAAAATTTATGTACCAGTCAGTTTTAGAGCACGATTCCATCCAAGAACAACTTTTACAAACCACAAAGATGAAACCAAACGTTGAGGAGTAATAATACCAGAGGTACCAGCAAGCCTTCTTCCCCAAAAGTACAGATGGCCATCAGCTTGTAAAACCAGTAAGATAAAAATGGAATGAGAACAGTAGTTACTTTAAAATAAATGACAAAATAACATAGGATAGATGCAATTTTGTCACAGGAAAATGCTTCAGTAAGCTTTTCTAGATTCCATGTTTAAGTTTATTTCAACTTCTCTGCCACTTCAGATTACTATAAATCTGGGGTAAAAATATTTATACTTGAAATTTTATGGTCTGCTTTACTTGCAGTGTGAATAAAGGAGATAATATGGACACCACTCACCAGATATTGCAGCACTATGATCTCCATTTGCAGTAATGCTAACGATTTGAATGTCTTCAAATCCACAGGTAATTTGGGGAAGGCTAATTGATTTAATCTTATCCTGCGAGATACCCAATTGACCACGCTTTCCAGAACCAAAACCATACACTTGATTTCCAGAACAATCTGCACCACAGTGACCTTGCTTGTTAACATGAACTGAGTAAGTGGTATATATGTGTGTGTGTGTGTGGAATATTTATTCTTTCAGGCTTTATGACTAATTTATAGATATATTTCCATTCCAAATAATTTCACTGAACAGCAACTCGCCCAAAAATATTTGCTCTGAGAACCAGTTTAAACTTGTCATCTAATTGCAGAAAAGAATCGCGTTTTTTCTATTCATCAATGAATAAATTACAGAGCAAGTGATTTTACAAGAAAGTAAGTAAGACATTCTCCTTGTTGATGTGCGTCTTTGTCAACGTTCAAACAAGGTGAAATCTTATTATATCTTAAAAGAACATAACTAATCCATCAAAGAATATTC
The DNA here is from genome assembly GCA_949677035.1 of Omphalea diandra. Lineage (NCBI taxonomy): Eukaryota > Viridiplantae > Streptophyta > Magnoliopsida > Malpighiales > Euphorbiaceae > Omphalea > Omphalea diandra. Next base: position 3,122 of record CATIWR010218318.1, read on the forward strand.
AGTGCACATATAAAACATTATGAAATAGCATCTACACATTACAATACAGCAGTCAAAATAATGAGAAAACAATGTTAATCACATATTTACCTTTCAACAAGACAAGAGAATGTCGCATGCCACATGCAATCCGCTCAACACGCCTTCTACCAAAGTAAGAGACTTTAAATGGAGTACTATGAGACTTGTAATCACCATGCCCAAGCTGACCAAATGAGCCATTCCCACAAGTAAAAACACATCCACTATCTGAAAAGGTGGCCACAAACCAAATATCAAAAACAAATTCAAAGGTCTAACATGGAACAACAAACAATACGATCATACATAATAGCAGGAGAAAAAAGACCTGAAACAAACTCAGAATGGCTCCAACCAGCAGAGACTGAAGTTATAACATAATCATCTAAGAAAGTTATGGGCTTTGGATGCAAGCTACTGGACAACTCACCATGGCCAAGCTGACCAGATGTTCCTCTACCCCACGTCATTACTTTTCCAACCTGCAAGAGTGATAAACTTTATCAAACATCGAACAGAAGGTTAAGGCGATTACGTGAAAGGTGGATAGGTGCGATAGGTATATGCACCGAAGGTTAAGGCGATTACGTGAGCGCCGCCGCTGGCAAGTGTAGGGATGGGTCCTGAGGAGAAGAGAGAAGGAACGTGAAGGAGTTGAGGGAGATGCTCGCCCTCGAGTTTGCCTGTGCCCAGCTGCCAGTCTATTCCTGCTCCCCAGCTCCACACTTGCTGCTGCAATTCTTCTTCTTCCTCTGGTTTCTTTATTTCTTTGCGTTCTTTGTTTTCTTCTTCCATTATTGGACACATACAACTGTAGATGGCTCAGTTATTTGTTACGGGCTTACTGGACCTGTTGCACAATTTACCAGTCGTTTTAAAATCTTTGGGTCAGGCGTCGACAACGCTTCTCATCACTTCTTGAATATTATTGCTAATTGATAGTGTTGATTGTTATTGCATTGATAGTCTGTTAATTACTGATTAATGATTATTATAATTTTATTTGATAAAATTATTATTATTAATATATATATATATATATATATAAATTTTAAATAAATAGATTAATAAAATTCAAACACATTTATTTTTTATTTATAGAATAAAATTGTTAATAAAAATTTTAAAAAACTAGTTTTTAAAATTTAAATTATTAAATAATATTAATTATTGCTTTATTTTGAAAAGGAATTGATATATTAACAAATAAAAAAGTAAAAAGATCTAAAAATAAATCACTCTTAAATCTAGTTTGGTCTGTTTTTTAAATTTTTATTAATTAAGCTCTAATTAGATTACAAACTTGCAATTTTAATAACACCAAGCCAAAATTCAGTGACGATCCAGTTTTAACTATGTTTTTCAACCAAATTTCCGGAAGTGTTCAGTCATGACTTCACCTCCCGAGGGTGGGAAAATAGAAGCGAATTCATCACACCCAAGACATCACATATGCAGAAATGGTTCACAGGCATGCACAGGAAACTCTCCCATATGCTCCCTAGTCCCTGCCTGTAATGACTTCTATGTCTAAGCAAATCAAATCTTCGTGAAGACCGACATATGCATGTAAATGGTTCAAGAAATAATGTCAACCTGGCAATCGTAAATGATAGAGAGAATAAATCATAAGCTAAAGCTTCCACACAAATGCCAACAGAATGGAATGGTAATGCAGTTGGCAATATCTTCTGATTGATGAAAGCCTCATCAATCACTAGGGTAAAGATATTAAATCATGCAATACATGTTGCTTCGCTCAAGTTAATGCCAAATGATCATCAACCATTCCGCACGGACCATGGTATTCTTTCATAAACAAACATCAAAGACAATTTTAAACTCCTGATTGAGTTGATACAAGTGGCGTCTTACGCAAAACTTTTGAGACATTACCCTTCAATTAAAAAAAATTACATAATTTACATTTGCAATTGCAGCTCATACGCACTGGAAAAAACCCTCAATTGCTTCAAGTAAATATAAACCATGAATATCAAGGAAAAGATAATTTATTTCAATTTTTCAATCCACAATTAGTTAATGCTTGTCAGATAACACATGTACATTTTTGCTAAAGAAACTTTTTGAAACAAAAATCAATTACAAAGCCAAGATCAAGAAACCAAAAAATAATGCCAAATACCAATATAATATCCAAATCCTTCACTAATATCTTCAAAGTTGCCAGCCTTCCATCCAACCCCAAGACACTTCAGATCCCAACCATAACTAGAAATAAGAACACGCTACTAGTACACACGAGAATAACAAAGAATAAAAACAAATGCTAAAGAATATCATCATAAGCAACTATCTCCCTCCCTTTGAAAGGCACATCTAGCACAGAAGAAGTATCACAACTCCTCGGATTCACAATAGCAGAAGCAAGCTTATTACCTCTGCCACGTTTGCTTAAGGGTATCTCAGCCCTCAACAACTTAGAGGATGACCCATTTTCCTTCTTACCTCCAATCCCGACTCCTTCTCTCCACTGCGCAAGCGGATCCGTTGCCCATAACACCTGCACCTGCAATAAATCCTTCTTTCAATATCCAAAACCGAAAGTAAAAACCAAAGAAATTTGATCATCAAAATAATTTTGTTATTAGGATTAATTCTTACTTGTTTTGTTAGGAAATATTTTAATCAAAGAATTGTGCTAGTATAATTAAAGTTTAACACTTTCTCTTTCTGCTATTTAAAAATATTTTACGGGGACATCTGAATTCCTGCACTACGAGACATCAATCACCAGCCTATTAGCCCAATGTTAAAGTTTGATCCTTTAAAATGCTAAAGATATATATACAAACGTATTGCATTAAGCACAACTCCATTCACCAAATTATCCTCAATTAGATGAAAGTTAGGGTTTTCAATTTTAATTTTCCCACATTTTCTCAGCAACCAAACAGTGGCACGACACTAAAATCGAAAGTAAGAAAGTAAACTGCATACCTTTTTGGAATCAACGGTGATGCCAAAGGAGGCGTCAAGAGCAGTAGCAATGGCAGCTTCGGCGGAGTCCTTGGACCGGAAGGTGATGTAACCGACGCCGCCCCGGTCGATGCGGATGCGGGAGATTGCACCGTAGATCTCGAACCTTGACTTGAGATCCAGAACCGAGCAGTTCGGGGACAAACCCATGACGACAACAGCAGGAGGCGGAGGTGGCCTGGTGGCTGGTTTTTCGTCGGGGTCTTGTTCGGCGGAGTGTGGGAGAAGCAGAGGACGACGTCGTTTTGGATGAGGACCGCGGTCGTGGCGCGAGAAGTAGGGTTTGTCTCTCTTGCGACTCATACTGTGGGCGAATTCGAAGTCAAAAACTGGTTCAAGCTTAGGATTTGGGTAAGTATATGATGCTACGACACTTAAATTCTGTTGTTAATCTTGTATGCCGTATAACGATGTCGTGTTCTACGAAATATATCCAGAATTTAATTTTTTATTATGGTTGTTTTGAAATATTAATATCTGATTAATTTTTTCATTGAGTGATTTTAAAGTGTAATAAAAATCAAAATTCATAATTAAATTTTCTTAACTACTTGAACTAACTTTGAGATTATTATCAATATATATTATTAATTTCAATGTCACTATTAATTTTAAATAATCATTTATTATTTGTCAAATAATCGTATATAATATTATCACGTATCATTATTTTATAAAATGTAATAGAAAATTACCATTTTAAAAATTTTAAATAAAAAATTTGAAAAATTGATTGTCATATATATAAAGAGAAAATTAACAAATCTAAATAGTAAAATTCTAAACGCAAAGTTAAAATAACATAAAAATAAATTTTTGAATAGAAAACTAAAAAAACTTAAAATATAAAAAATCTAAACAATTTCCAAATAGTAAATTAGATAAAATGTAAACAAAAAAATTAAAATTAAATTCATTTATTATTTAAAATTTTAAGTTTATAAGGCATTGAGACAGTATAATATATAGTCAATAATTACTTTGTTCAAATTTAATAAATTTTTTCTTAAAATTATGCTACACAATATTAAATGCATGAATAAATACATGATTTTTTATTATAATTATTTCTCGCTCTCTCACTCACTCACACACACACACACACACATATATATATTTCATAATTATTTGTTAACTTTATTTTTTATTATGAAATATTTATATTATTTATTTGATTAATCATAAAAAATTTACCACATTCAAATTTAATAGAATTTTCTTCAAATTGTAAGATTGAAAATATGAATAAATAGATAATCCTTATTATAATTATATCCATATATAATTATAAACTTTAAAAAATTTATTTTGTTATTTTATTTACTTGATAATAAATTTTTACAAAAGAATAAATAATCATTCAATTAATTAACTAATTATTTAATAAAAATAAAATATTAAATATATTTAAATTTTATTATTATAATCATCTCTCACAAGCAATGCGCAAATTTACTACTAGTTTCTTTTAATATATGTCCAACCCGTACAAATATCGGGTTGTTCAAGAAGTGTTATCACTATTATTTTTGTTGGATAAATATTAAATACAATTCATTTTATTTATTTTCAAATAAACTATATAAGTAAAAAATTATATGAAAAATTAATATGTTTAGGTAAATATAAATCTAGTACCATTATAAACTCAATGCTATAAGAATTATGCTAGATAATTATAAATAACTCTTACAACTATACTAAAAAATATACTAGTCTTAAATGTAAAAAGAGATTTGAAAAGAATATAAAAAAACCAATAATCATTATATATATAGAGAGAGAGAGGGATACACTAACTAGGTACTTAATGGTTGGGTAGTTAAAACCTTTTATTTATCACGAATAATATAGTAATTTCATCCAAAAAATAAAGCAGTTATTCCCATTCTAAAAACCTCTTAAATACACACAATTTTTTTTCTCTTTTAGACACTTAAAATATTTTTTTAAACAAATCGTAGTCATCTTCCTCGATATTTGTTAAATATAGCTTATATATTAAGTGATCGTGAAAAAATTTGTTTGTCCCACATTGAAAATAGAAAGATGTTTAGTTATTATAGAGTACACCAAAATATTTGATTTAAATGACGGAGAGAAATGAAATTAGCCCCAAATTTGATTATAAAATTTAATTATATATAATAATATATAATTAATCTAATGATGGCACTCGACACATTCGGGTGAATAATAATTAATCAATGCTGGTTCAACAGTTATCCTATACTATTTTTTTTTTCTCTCTCTTATCATATACAAACTACACTTCATTCTCAAGAAATTATTGTCTTTAGATTCTAAGTTTTGTTCCATGGTGAAGGTATTTTGTAGAAAGCATAATGGGAGCAATTAATGCCTAAAAGATAGCGTTGATTCACACCTCAAAACCTATTTTTGATACCGACTGCCATAACATTATCGTCACCACCCCCACTAAATCTATCACCATATCCAATAGGTAGCAAATACGTAGACGAATCAGAAATCCACCACAGTAAGCTGATATGCAAACAGAATCGATGAAGGTCTTTGAGGAGATCGACACCACTGGATTCGCATGACACGAGCAAAAAAAAAAATTGAAAGAGCAACCTTGTCTTATGATACGGACGTGCCGATATTCATGGAATGGACAGAGGCGACAGAGATGGGGCAGAGATAGGTGGAGCAGTTATCGTGGTGAGGGTGAGTAGTAGACAGGTGGCGTGGGCAGGGTGAGGGAAAGGTGAGCAGACAGGGTGAGAAGCGTTGAGTATGTGGCATTGCCATTTTCATGTTTCAAGTTTTTATTTTATTTTTTAAGCTGTATAGGTGATAAACACGTGCTGTACATTTTCCAAAATTAGCTAACTTTGAACTAAAAATTGTGTCCTTAAATAGTAGAAATGGTTTTCTTAATTGAACTTAAAAAGAAATTAGAGCCAAATTGAGTCATTAGCCGTCCATCTATGAAAATTATCTACATTTTCTTCCGTGCCCTTTCTAATCCTAAAACCCTACAATGTTCTCCCGATGGTCCATATACCAGGCCATTACTTTGGTAAGTCCTCCGTTTTTTGTTGGTTACTTAAAGCGCCCTTGTGCTCGTCTCTCTCATTCGTTCATTTCTCACCAATAACCACATTCTTGGCGACAGTCAAAACTCAGAATTATTCTTCATTATCTTGCAAAATCTCCTCGATAATTTACTCCTAATTGCATTTCACAATTTCACATCCCCAACTCAAAATTAGGAAAATGTGATGAAACATCTACTGCATTATAATCTCCATTTATGTCGCCAAATCCCAAAATTTGATGGATCTGGAGTGAAATTCTCTTTGAATTCTAAGCTTCCAACAAAAAACCCACTTCTCCAAGTATTCCATAATTCCTTCTTGTTTCAATGGCTTCCTCCGCTTCACTATTGTTAGTATCATTCTCTTCTAGAAACACCCATCTCAGATTACTGCCCAACCGTGTAAATTCCATTTCTTTTTCTTCTATAACCCATAAAAATTAGTCTATCCCCAAGTCAAAGGCATTTCAAAGTTTCAATCTTTCTACTTGCCGTCTTTCCTCTTCTGCTCCCTTTACGGCAACTAGAGCTTCTTCTTCACAAGGGTTTGTTGATTCGGGTGAACCTGATGAAATATTTCCGTCCTTTGAAGAAGAAAGGTCGGCCAAGTTCCTGTTTTGGGTTGTGTTTTAGGCTTCTCTTTCTCTTGCTTGGTTTGCTGCTTCTGGGGATTCTAATGCGGCTGTTGATTCCATCAAAGCTTCCAGCTTTGGGCTAAAAATTGTTACTGCCCTTCGAAGGTTGGGTTGGCCTGATGAGCCCGTGGTATTTGCTCTTACTACGCTTCCTGTTCTCGAGCTTTGTGGGGCTATTCCAGTTGGTTATTGGATGCAACTTAAGCCTATAACGTTGACTGTCTTATCTGTTATTGGGTTAGTCTCTTTTTTATTATTTCAATCAATGCCTATAGCCTCACATGATATTGCATAATCTTATTAACTCTCTGCGTTGATGGTTCATTAGCTGGATAAATTTGATTGCTTTTCACAATTGCAATGAACCCACTTTAAGAAATGCATGTTCAACATATGGTTGGAGCAAAATTAACTTCTGTTAAGTTTGTTATTTCTATAAAATCGCGTTCTTGTAGTTAAATCAAATGTTGAAGCAGCTATAATTTTCTGTGTCATTAGGGCTGCATAAACACACTAGTTCAAGAAACAAGAATTAGCTTGAGGTTGATGAATTTTGTGGTTAAATTGCAGGAATATGGTTCCTGTGCCCTTCATTATACTTTACTTGAAGAGATTTGCGTCTTTCCTTGCTGGAACGAACCAGTCAATATCTCGATTCCTTAACATGCTGTTTGAGAATGCCAAACAGAAGACTGGTCCTGTGGAAGAGTTGCAGTGGCTTGATTTGATGCTTTTGTTAGCAGTTCCTTTCCCTGGTACTGGTGCCTGGACTGGAGCCATCATAGCTTCTATTCTTGACATGCCATTCTGGCCGGCTGTATCTGCAAATTTCTTTGGTGTTGTATTGGCTGGGCTCCTGGTAAACTTGCTGGTGAACCTTGGTCTCAAGTATGCCATTGTTACTGGCATTATCCTTTTCTTGATATCCACTTTTATGTGGAGTATTCTTCGAAATATTAGGAAGTCTTTGAGCTCCTCAAACTGATGTGGATCTAGAATTAAATTGCATATTCCTTTGAAGAGCAGTGAAGTGGTAATTTGTGTTTTCGAATTGGTATGACTATATTCTGTCACTAGAGAGTTGGTGGCTATTTATTTCCATGGTTTGCAGCCTTTTATGCTGGTAGTTGATTTTCACTGGTGTACAGCACAAAATCTCTGAAATTCCTTGTCTTTTTCTTTTGGGAATTGTTCAGAGAGATTCTGATGTTCTTAATAAAAACTCAGGATAATTATGAAACTAATTAAATCTCAAGTTAGGGAGATCGCAGTGTTCATGAGGATATGAATGATTCAAGTTCTTTATTTAGACAAATAAATAGATGAGATGAATGCTCTTTAATGATGTTTGAAAACTATATATCCTCGCAGCATAAGGGTACTGATTACTCTCTTTAGGCAATGTATCAGTCATGGAGGCTCTTAACTGTGAACTGCATTGTCCTAATATGATTGTTGATCCTAATATTTGAGAGTGGTATGATATAAATGCTATCTTTCTTGGCAAGCTTTTGCATTCATTACTATGTTTGAAATAGTGGGACAC
>CATIWR010218342.1:0-23406 GCA_949677035.1 Omphalea diandra
AGTATGTACATACGTTGGAGCAAAAATCCACCAAATCGATTAATTATTATTATTATTTGATGAATTCGATTCGATTTTTAATTGTAAATTGATTGAGTTTTCATTTGTAAATTTTAGTTTTTAACATAAAAATTGAATAGACTGATGTTATTAATAAATTAAATCAATTTAAATTAAATTAATTAAATCGAATTAAAATTTGATTTATTCGATTTTTTAAAAAGTTTGATTCGATTCTTAAAATATAAAAATTAATTTATTTAATTTTGATAAAAATTGAACTTATAATGATCAAATGTTTATCCCTATATATAGAAAGTTTTCTTAATTAAAAAATTCAAATACAGATATAGTATTATTTCATAAAATTTATATGAGCGTGTTAAAATTTATCTCAAATTACTATTTGATTTAGAATTTCTAATTTATAGAGATTTTTTATTTTGTTTTGATTTGATAAACAATTAAATTTTTTCTTATAAATAATATTGAATTATAAGAATTTATTGACTTTATCTAATGACTTTGAAGATTTTTTTTAGTATAATAAGAATTTATATTAAAGAGATTCATCTATTTTACTGTGTAATTTTGTATTATTATTAGGGTTGGATACTATTTAAAAACTGTCAATTATATCTATAATATTTATTATAATAAACTATTAATTATCTTGAGTTTGTGGATACAACATTATAAAAATGAACCATATAAATGATAGTGTTCTTTATTTGTATTCATTTATAAATTAATTTTTATATCAATTAAAAAATTCTCATTCCTATTGATACTAATATTATGATTTTAAAAAAGCGGTAATTCTCTCATTTTAATATCTTAATTAAATATTTGATCATAATAATGATTAATATAGAAAATCAAAATTTTTTTTCATAATAGAATATATGTAAAATTAAAATATCTATGTTTTATAAAATTACTAATAAAATTGTGTTCAAATAGCTAATTATAGAAAGTAAAAGTAGGAAAAAAAAATTTTTTTTAATCACCGAATTTTTTTGCATGAAATTAACTTCTCTAAGTTGATCAAATGTTTTTTTTTAAGAGTAATTGTAAGCCTGTTTGATATTTATAAACTCCTCCCTCCCCATTCCTCTCTGTTACATAGAAAAAAAAAATCACTATTGCAAGTTATATGTCAATTTCCATTAATTACATAAAGTTTTGAAATTTTAAATTCAACCAACAACCTTTATATGTACATTTGTATGAGCTTGTCAGTAGTAACACTAATAAGCTATATATTGCAAGTTCACGATATCTCAAAATATAATTTTGTTTATAAAATTTTTCAAAATATTATAGTTGATAAAGATAAATATAAATTTGATGTTAATATTTATTTGTGTTGCAAAATAATTGAGTGGTTTTCACTAACTTACATTAGAAATTTGCATTTAATTTTTATATTCGCTATTTACTTTTTAATTTATCTTTCAATTCCATTGGCTTATTAGGGACCTAGAAAACACTATAAATTTATGATACTGCCACTATTTTTAAGTTAAGTGATAATTATTGAGAAATGAATATTATTAAGGGATTGCTGATATTATTATCAATGACGAGTTAATTTATTTGGAATATTAAAATAATTTTTTAGTATTTTTAAATATTTTATTGGCACTATTAAAATTATGAATAATTTCATTTGATTTTGGTCACTAAATCACTTTGAAAAATTATCATGCAGTTCTCAAAACTATCCTATTTATTTATGCTTTAAAAATTAGCATAAAGATATGACATTGACCAATAAATTAAATTAATCTACTTTTAGATATGATTAATAAATCATACACAGCATCATGCATTAAAACCATTCTAAATTTCATCATCATTCACTTTACTAAAAAATGTAATCAACCACTCACTTATCTCCCCCATTGATTTCTTTATATTTTTAGCACAGACTAATAATAAATAGGATAAGACTTTTCTACTGTTTAGACAATAAATAATTCCTATAATGTTCAGTATAATATTTTTAAATACAGTTAAAATGATATTTAAAATTATAATTTTATTAATTTTAAAAATTAATGGTTTTGAAATTAATTGATTTTAAAAAATTCATTGACTTTGAAATTAATTTTCAATATTATATAATTATATTTGAAAAATGACACATTCAAAATTATAAATTATGAGAGTTTTATGCTATCCCACCAGCAGCAAATTTAAATATTATCTAACCACCATATTTGCGAAGTCATTGTTTTGACGCCTGGTAAGGACAAAACTGTAATTTCATTGGACTGATAATGGTTTTCGACCTGCCCCAAGTCCACCGGGCGGATCTTCGTTTTGGCCGAGAATGGGAAGTTCCCACATTTTTTAAATCAGAATTCACCCAACAAAGAAATCTCGCGAACAACTCTTCTGTGCCAATGAGAAGGCGACGCGTAGACCCCCAGGTTCAAGGTGTTGATTTAGGTGGCTCTGCGGCTATTCTCTATCAACAAACAAATGGGGACCACGACTCCAATCAGTCCCGTTAACATAAAAAAATTAGTTGTACATTGATAGTACAGGATGGCGTATGATATTGCCATGTGTATACGATCTCCAACGCCGATGTTTCTGCATCCGGATGGTACATACGAAGACGCTAGCCTCACCCCCTGCACACTTATCTTTATCACCTTTGTACTTACTCCCTTTGGAAAAATCTGGAGCAAATCCAAATCGGCAGCTAGTATTATATATCAATCTCGACCAAATTTAAATTCTCACGTATTATATATTTAATATGTGATATTATTTATTTAAAATTTATTAAAATTAATATTAAGTATAAATTATTTAACTATAATTATTTATTTTATATATGATTATATGTATTAAATTTAACAAATTTTAAATTAATAATATCATATATTAAATATATAATGAAAATTTGATCATATTAATTGACGAATTAGTTCATGTAAGAATTTTTTCTTTCTTCCTTAGATATTCTCTCTTTTATTATAAATGATTATATATATATATATATAATTTTCCATGCCATTGTTACATCAATTTAATCACTTAAAAATGTATCCTTTCTTCCTCACTTCAGATATTATTTATTATGTTTCCGTATCATTGTTACATCAATTTAATGCGATATATATATATATTGGTGAATTTAAAAAAATTGATTAGTGGAGGCAATTTATGTATAAAAATAAAATTATATATTTAAACTCATAAAAATATACATGTATATAAAATCTAAAATTAAACATTCATATTTTTTTTCAAATATTAAAAGTGTTCTCGACGTGATTTCATATTTGAATAGCGTATAATTTTTCAATGTTCACATCTTTTTTCTATATAAGTAATCATACAATCATTTGATAAAATCAAAGCTAACATCAGAAGTATATACATTACTGAATACACAATTTACCTTCTAGTATCCATTAATTTTTTTAACAAGATCACCAATCTCATTTATTTTTAAAAGTATACTATTTAAGCACATATTAACAGTATAATTGGCCAAAAAAGAAAAAAATGTTGCTACGCAATAGAGAAAAGAAAATGAATAATTATTAGTTTTGGATAATAGTGAGTGAGTGGCTATTAAACTCCTTACAAAAGTAGAATTTTGATTTTATTTTATTTGTTAAAAAACAATGTAATTTTGATCTTGACTTTTAATTTATGGCTTGAAACTTTTCTAAGTAGGCAACAATCATTTCTTTTACAGGCTGGGGGCAACATCCAAAATAGGGGCAATGGTAATTATAAATAAATAAATATATTAATATATAACCAATTATAAAAGTACAAGTGGGGGCAATTGCCCTCCACCACTATATATATATATATATATATAAAAGTGTGTGTGAATTTGATTTAATAATAATTATTATAATTATAATTAAATTTAATATTATTTTATTAAATTATTAAAATTAATTATTAATTTTCTATATATATTATTATTTTATAATATGAATTATTATTCAATTAAATTTTTAAATAAAAAACTAATAAAAATAAAATTTTAATTAATTAGTGTAATAAATTTCAATGATAATATATATTTTAGATTAAAAATAAAAATTCAGAGTTTTCTTTTTTAACCATTTTTGCCTTCTTAAAATTTTTTCTTATTATACATAAAATAAAATGCCTATTTTTATTAAAATTTTAAAGAAAATAAATATGAAAAACTATATATAGAGAGAGAGAGAGCTCCTTGTTGATTCTTTATTTTTTTCATGTGCTTTGATTGAATCTTGATACTAATTCAAAATTTATTTTAATTATAACAGATTATTCTTTGATGATTTTTTCCTACACAATTGCATGCCAAATATTGAAACAATTGTTGATCTAACTTCAACTGCTTGGTGTTTTGGTTGATTTTTTTTTTTTTTTGGAAAAGTTAGCGAGTGTGTGATATCATGCACCATTGTCAACAATTTTTTATGGTTTAGGCGTCCAAAAATAAATATGAAAATCTCTTATGTAATTATTAATTTATTTTTTAATAAATTTATTTTTTTCTTTAAATATACATATTTATGTTGTTTTACATTTTTAAATTTTTAATTACATTGATATTATTATTATTATTATTTCATATGTTTAGAAAAATAGACTTATTTTTTCATAAAAATTGGTATAAAGTATAAGTTTATCAATTTTAATATTTAAAAATGTTGAAAATATCAAAGTATTTAATTATAAAAAAATTTATAATTTACAAAAAATGAAATTACAGTTTATAAAAAATGAATCTACGATTTGTTGATAACGAATCTACAGTTTATATCAAATAAACTTACAATTTACAAAAAATAAATCTACAATTTATATAAAATAATTTATAATTTATTGATAAAAAATCTACAGTTTATACCAAAATAAACTTATAGTTTACAAAAAATGAATATACGGTTTACTGATAATAAATTTACAGTTTATACTAAATGAATCTATAGGTTACATAAAATGAACCTACAGTTATTGATAATGAATTTACAGTCATACCAAAATGAATTTACAATTTACAAAAAAATGAAAATATAGTTTATATCAAATAAACCTATAATTTATAAAAAATAAATATATAATTTATAAAAAATGAACTTATAATTTATAACAAAAAAAAATTTACAGTTTACAAAATATAAGTTTATATAATTATTCAAAAAAGTACTCACACGTTTGTTGACACAAAAAATGCACTTTTTTTTTTTGTTTTCACGTATGTTAGATCCCAATTCATATTGTAATATGAACCGAGTCTACGATATTGACAACCCCAATAAAACATAAGCCATTCATCTTTCTTTTTTTTTTTTAATTTAATTTATGATAAAGATATAACAAAGTGAAATCACATATTAAATTAAATTTGTGATCAAACTTATTTATAAATTAATTAAAATTAAAAGTTTTTAATAATTTTTGAAGATAATATTCTTTATGTTAATCTGACACATTTAAAAATATTTATTTTTTTTATTGATTCCAAAAAATAACTATTTTTTTTTAAGAAAAGAACAAACTCTAACACAAAATCTAACCATCTTTCCTTATTAAACCTTACAATAACCAATCTCTTATATAACAAAAGCGAATTTCTATGAAATCAATTGAGAGAACTGAAATTCAAGACTTACCCATCGTATATTCTTAAAAAAATAATGAGAAAATTAATATAATAAAATATTTTAATGATAAGCACTTAGATATTTCTATTAAGAGATTTTGAACTCAAATCTTGCAAATAAGACTAGAGAGATTGAGAGGGAGTTATCATCACCATAATTTTCGTGTACAAATGAAATAAATTTTTGAATAAACTAATATATTTTTAATTTAAAATTAAATTTATATATAAATTTATATTATATTATACTATATTTACTTTATATATTGATTACATTTAAAGTCTATTTAAATATATTTTCTAACTGAACTTGAAAGATAATATAGCACAAAACACATGTTATACAAGTCAATCATAATTCGAGTGGGGCTAACTCTTCTTAATGATATTTTGAAAATTAGATTAAATTAACTGATCAGATTAATAAAATAAAAAATCAGATCAATTATTGATTCAATTTGACTTAAATTGATTTTTTAATATTATTTTTTATTTTTAATTATTATAAATATATTTATATTTATTTTATATTTTTGAGTTTATAAAACGAGTTTAATAACATTTTTAAAATTTTATTTATTGTTAAACTAATTAAATTAGATCGATCAAATTTATAAATCCAAGATCGATTAATTGATTGATGAAGCAACCCATACAATTTTAAAAACATTGCCCATCAAATGCCAAAAGCCTTCATTTTCCACAAGTCATTGGCTTGAATTTTGCCACGTCATAATGTCGATCTTCATCAATCCAAGTCAATGTCTTAGAGAAGTTGAAAGCTGTTATTAGTACTTTGAGGATATTCAGTTCCATAAAATACACAACCACCAATAATATTGCTTACATTTATATTTTCTTTTATTGTTAATTCAGTATTATATTTATTTTATGTTTACATATTTTTACAAAAAACATGATGTGCAAAGAACTTCTATTATAATGAAAGTCTGATGGTGATGAAAATTATAGTATTAAAATTAACTGTATAGAAATTTTAAATTTGTATCTTCATATTAACATGTTTTTGAAATATTTGATAATTATGTTTTTATAATATATATATATCTAAATATCTTATTTATATTACTTTTGTTTAAACTATAATAACATAACATACATAATATGACGTTACTTAAATTTATTTAGCACTTAATATTTATTATGTTTTAAAACATGCCATATATCATTATAGTAAATGAAATAAAAAAAATGAAGACAATATAGAGAAAGTATTTAACACTTATATGCATAAAATTTTAATAATAAAATTTATATTAGATAATTTATTGTCATATATTAAATAACTATTTAATTATAAATAAAAATTTTAATATACATTAAACTAAATTAAAACAATACTTATAATACAATATAAATTACTTACTAAAAATATTTTTTAAAATAGTAAAATTAATGTATATTATTTTATAATGAATCAATATATAAAATTTTAATACAACAAAAAATTTTACATTAAATTATAATAAAAAAAAATAAAAATCACAACATCTGCAAAGGTCCATATCAAAAACTTAAAACAATAATGATAAGCAACAATACTCTTCTTTTAATCTTAATTAACATAGGGGGAAAATCATTAATTATAGATAACATTGCTTAAAAAATCACTAGAAAACAGATGAGCACAAAACAAAGGGCCATCAATCAATTAATGATCCGTGACTAAGAATTAACAGAGCACACAAAAAAAAAAAGACTAAAAATTAACAGCCCTAACTTTTTTTAGGGCATTCTATCCACACGACATGAATAAAAAATAATAATAATGATATGTGGGTTGAATTTTTTTTTTTTTAATTTTTGGAGAATAATGATATGTGGGTTGAATACTGGTTAGAAGCCACACCAGATACTACCTTGTCGTTAGAATCTTTTACATCCATACCATACCCACTACGCCTACTACCGGTCCATATAAGAAAGAAGATAACCTTAAACCATTATCATAATTGAGTCATCTTATATATGTATGTATTTTTTATGGGTCATCCATTCATACTAAATTTTAAGTGCTTATTGATCGGCAAGGAAAGCGAATCATTTGGGTCCTATTGTTGTTAGCGTTGTACATATAAAACAATAGGCCCTTTCGCTTTCTTCGGGGGTTTTTTTTTTTTTTTTATTAAGCTTATCATAAAAATTCACGATAATAATTAACAATACAGAAAGATATAGCCCATTGAGGCAAATTATATGATCTCTGTTCACAATATTTTATAGTTTAAAGGTACAAAACATATATATTTTATAGTTTAAAGGCACAAAACATATATGGTGGCAAATTTTTCTGTAATTACTATTTTATTTTTTTAACAAACTTTTTTTAAATTTAAAATATTGTTATTTTATTTTTTAACAAATTTCCTTGTTTTACTTGACATATACATATTTATGTTTTTATACATTTTTTTATTTTAATTACATTGACATTATTATTATTATGTTTAAAAAAATTGACTTATTTTTTCATAAAAAAATTGATATAAATTGCAGGTTTATCAATTTCAATATTACAAAAGAGTTAAAATATTTAACTATAAAAAATAAACTTATAGTTTATAAAAAAAAATAAATCTATAATTTATATCAAAATGAAACTATAATTTATCAAAAATGAATATATAATTTATAAAAAAATAAATCTACAATTTATAAAAAATGAATCAACATATTAAATTAAAATGAACTTACAGTTTACTAAAAATAAACTCATAATTTACTGATAATTAATCTGCAGTTTATACTAAAAAAATTTACAATTTACAAAAGATGAATCTATAATTTACTTACAATGAATTGACAGTTTTATATTAAAATGAATAGACAATTTATATAAAAGATAAACTTGTATGATTTTCCAAAAATCTAGACCCGAATTTATTGACAAAAGAATTTTTTTTTTTACGTGTGACGAATTTTTAGTCCGTATTGCAAAATGAACAAAAATTTATGATATAACAATCCGTATGTACAGTACATATCCGTGCACTATACGCAGCTTTATTTTATTGCCTTCTTTGTATAGTTGTATTGTGTTTGCGTGCCTATGTATTCTCTGTTTTTAATGATTTCAATGATTATTATCTATAATTTAACTTCTTCTTCTCCATAGGAGACAATTTGAGGGCGCAGTGCCTTACTTCCATTGCAGCTAATTACGCCCATATGATTTATATATATATATATATATATATATATGTTGGATGGCATGTGCTTATAGATTTTTCAATTAAAATATGTTATTATTGTCTTGACGATTTATGTATTTATATGTAAATTGCATTGCAATATACTAAGGTAATGATCTTTTTTTTTTAAAAAAAAAATAAGAGATCACGGGTATAATTTTATAAACTTTAAAAATGATTGCAATACCATTAAATTAAAAATTTACTAACTCAATTTCTTAATTTAATTTGGTTACTACAATATTTTTCTTATATAAATTTAGACAGAAGATTCATGCATCTACCCTGTAGGAAATTGCACTATCAAGCATATAATATTTCAGGTTTTTTTTAAAAAAAGCTAAATGGGGGAATAACTGATAAATTATATAATAATCCTAAAATATTTAAAATAGTATTTCCTTTTTCATTAATATGCATGATTCATTCTCTATATTTATTAATGGATTTTATATATTTATATATAAAAAACAATATTTTTAAATATTTCAAGATTATTGAATAATTTTTTAGTATAATCAAACAAGTTTAACACCACTTATAACTAAAAATGACAATTTGAATAAATCCTATGGAAGCACGTAAGCAAGAGGAAACACAGTATAACACTAAAATTAACAATTTAATGAAATAATTTATTCATTAATTATTAAAAAATTAAAACATATTTTTATTTGTGTGTACTTTTAAAAATGTACTGAAGTTTTAAAATAGAAAGAGAGATTAGAAAGAGTGATAAAAATATATGAAATATAATGTAAATAAGGTTAATTAACTTTAATTGGTTACAAAACTGGCGCATTATGCTATATGGATATAATAATAATTAAATAAACTTAATATTTATTTTGATTAATTAATTGATTAATTATTTATTATTTTATAAAGCTATAGCCAAGAAAATAAAATAATAAAATAAATTTATCAAAATTTATAATTGTTTATAGAAGTAGTTGTAACAAAAGATTGTTTACTAATTTATACGCACCTTCAATTTTATATGGCATGGTTCTAAAAGGGAATTTATTAAATTTGAATAGAATAATTTTTTACAATCAATTAAATAAATGATATTAAAATTTTCATAATAAAATCAAATAATAGATAATTACAAATCATATAAACATATGTGAGGTAGTTAAAATAAAAGATTGTTTATTAATTCATACCTTCAATTTTGTGCGACATAATATTAAAAAAAAATTTATTAAATTTAAATGAAGTAATTTTTAACAATCTGTTACACTGCTACTAATTTTTATATACTTAAAATTTTAAATAATTAATTTAAATTTTAACTTTTTGTTTAGAATTTTTAGTTTTTAGATTTTTTAATTTTCTGCTTATAAGGTATTTAAAATTTTTACATTTTAAGTTTTTTAATTTTATATTCATAATTTTTTATATGATATTAACTTTCATTTTATAATTTTTACTTTTTTAGTTTTTCTATTTAGAATTTTTTTATACGGTAGCCAATCTTTTTAATTTCCTAGTTATAAATTTTTATATAATAGTATTATGTAATATAATGTAAACTAATGATACTTGATTGTATTATACAATTATTTGACAAGTAATGATTTAGAACTAATTCAAATACTGAAATTGATAATATCTATTGATTTGTTGGAGAGTTTTTTTTTTTTTAAGGAGGTTAATGAAGTAAACAAGTTAAAATATTTCTATTTTATTTTTTAATAATTTGGAGTTAAGAAAAATAAAAATTTAGAAGTAAATGAGTATAAACTTTTAAATCTATTATATTATAAAAAATCACAAACAAAATTAATTTGGTAATTTTCATTTCTATTTTATTTTTTAACTCCCTTCAACCCACTCTCGTACAAACTCCAATGCAAGACCCAATGAGTGTTAATTAAAACTAATATTTAAATTATGAAAAGTAATTTAATAAAATAAATTTTTTTATATAAATAATTCTCTAAAATTGATTAAAATCCATAACTGATATTCTTCCTATGAAATTATGTAAAATATAATTATTTAATTATATGAATATATATGCAAAAAAAAGTTCATATGTTAAAGAACAAATATATACTCTATAACTCAATGTAAAAAGGGATAAAAACATAATTAATAATATATTTTTTTGTAATTTTAAATTTTAATACGAAATCCTATAATTTTTTTCAATAATAAAAAAAGATAAAACCAATAAATAAAATAGCAAGAAAAATCGAGAAATATGGGACTAAAAATAGGTTTAAATATTTGATGAAATGAGGGCAACATTCCAAATAACAATATGTGCAGGAACAAATATTTTTCTCATCGAAAAATGTATACTCTATAATTCAAGGGAAAACAACATAATTACTAATAAATTTCTTTTGTAATTTTAAATTTTTTGTTGGAAAGCCTATACCCTTTCAATAATTAAAAGATAAAGCAAGAAAACAGGAAGAAAAATCAAGAAATATGAGACTAAAAACAGGTTCATGCATTTAATGAAATAAATGCAACATTTCAAATGAAAAAACTCAGGGGGGCAAATGGAATTTTGAAAAGGAAAGAGGGTGGTTCAAACTGACAAAGGTTATTTTGAAAAAAAAAAAAAAGTGAAGGCAACCCACCGCACCTCCTCCCCAGAAGCACAGCCTGGATACGCCAAGGGTCGGAAGGAAATGCAGACGTGGTTCCAACTTACAAACTTAGTACTAATGCGATCGATGGTATCATGGTCAATTTTATAGCTGGCATTCTTTTAGTAGTAGTTATGGTTTTAGTATTTTTCAATTAATTTATTTATCAGTGAAAATTAAATTTTTAAAATGATTTCAAGCTATTTTATAATATGTATTTTATATTGAGTTTACCTTTCATATCAAGTAGAGACGCAATGAAGTCAAATTGAGCCTCCGAATCTTGTCAAATTCAAGTTCAAACTTAACTTGAAAATTCAAAACTTGAATTCAAACTTGATTTGAAAACTCAAACTCGAGTTCATTCGAACTTTAATTTTTAAATTCAAATTCAATTAAGTACTTGAATACTTAATCTCAATTTAATTATACTCGTTTATATATATATATATATATTATATAAATTGAAATTTGAATTTGAATAAACTCGATCATTCTCGATTAGACATAAATTAATTAAACTCAATTGGTAATACTATAAATATGTCTAAACTCGATTAGATTTACAAATCTCTTGAGTTTTTGATACTCGAATTCGGTTTGCTTAATTACTCAAATAACTAGAGCTTAGTTCGATTAATCTCAAATCGATTTTGAATATTTATCGAATAAATCTCAAATAATTTGTAAGTTATTTCGATTCATTTATACGTCAAATATCAATTACTAAATAAATCGCATCAATGAGTAGAAATTATAAAATAAATTTTAATAAAAATTAAGAAAAAATGAAGAGTTTATTTTGAAATCTAAGAGAACAATTCCTTAAATATGAGGAATAATCTTTATTCAAAATACAAATTAACAAAACTAGGTAATATAATAGAACCGAAGGTCGATATCTAGCCAACAAATTGTCTTCTCAAAGATTAGCTACCGAGGATAGCAAAAGATGAGAGGGAGAGAAAGTACTAAACAGTATCATCATTTTTTAAAACATCAATTCCAATATAAGAGATTTTAAAATTATTTAAAATAATTTTTTTTAAAAAATTAAATTTGTTTGAGAAATAAATTAATTTAAAAACACTATAATCATAACTGCTAAAAGAATACTATTCCTGCGGACGCTCTTCTGTCACATGTTCATCAGCTAGTTAAGTAATTATTTAAAATGGTTGGATATTTGATATTACTTTCTATTTCTCCTGTTTGATAAAAAAATTGTGTATTTTGAAGCTCTAATTAATGGTTTTATATCCTTGCCTCGTGCTTCAATTCTTGTATTTTTATTTATTATTTAACTAAATATTTTTTTCTTTTCTGCAAAAATATATATATGTGTGTGTGAATCTTATTAAGGTTTTAATTACATCTGTGTAAAATAAATAGAAAACATTCACGTAACAAATAATAAAGTTAAACTCTTATTTATATTAAACTCTTATTTATAATTGATAAGAGTGGTGCTGGTGTATCTCTTTAAATAATTTTATTTTTAAGATAAATTAAATTTTATTCATTATTCGTGTGAATAAGTATACATTCATTGTAACAACTTTGTTACTAAATTTTTTTGTTTATACAAATAGAGTCCATTACAGAAAATATCGATTGAACGAATATATGAAAAGTTGATTAATTGCATCAATAATTGTGGCATATCTGTCTCATTTGATTGCAAATTAACATGGCCTATAAATGGAAAATGACCGTTTAAGACTTGTTCTCAACTTTGATTATGTATTTTTAACTTATTTGACTTTGCTCCAATGTTTCTAAAACCAACGTGATCAGTGAATCGGTCGAGCGATTGGTTCACCATTTAGTTAGTTTAGTGAAGAGGATATGATAAAAATGGAATATAATGAAATACAATATAATGTAATCAAAAGAAATTCTAATTTTATAGTTTATTGAATTTGTATTTCATTATATTTTATTACATCATACTAAATGTTACCTTATTTTATTACAAATGGGAAAGTAACAATGTAAATGATAATATTCAAATTCAATGGACACTTTAAATTCCATTTATATAGTATGGGAACCATCACAAGTGTCCCTCTTTTTACCAATTATGCTATGATTGTAATTATCATACCTCAAAAAAAAAAAAAAAAGATTCTGATCCAAAAAATTGAACTAAAAGAGATTAAAAAAAAAAAAAAGGTAAACTCTCATAGAAACTTTAAGAGTTGCATTATATCTTAATTTGATTCAAGATAAATTGTTCATTGTACTTAGTCAAATGTTGACCCTGCATATAAAAATTATAAGATTTATAAATAAAAAAACATATTAATAGATCATAGTCAATCTTTAAAAATATATTCATGATAAAAGTATAAGTTGACGAAAACGAAAATATTTTGCTTAAATTTTATAAAAAAATATGTTGAAAATCTTAAGAGGAAGTAAATCAATTTCTCAATAATGCTACGTTAAGAATTAATACAAAGCTTTTTTGGGTTGAGTGAATTCCAAAACCATTTGCACTATAAATGATAAGTGGTAAAAAAAAAAAAAAAAACCCAGAATATTGACAAGTATTTTCAAGTTCAATTATTTATGGGCTACCAGTACAGCTCAAAGAACATGTGGACGATGAGTCTCATGGATATAAACCAGCAAATAGCAAGGGATGTGATGCCTCTGCTGATTAGTTATACTTGCAAAACATTAGATTCCCTCCTCTGCCACACTTAACGTGTAACATGGTTGTGTGCTTTCACGTTATGTTAGGTCAACATTTGGCCAATTAGAAGTCTTTGGCTTGCCCCTACACTAGTATGTCCATCAATAGAACAGCAATATTTCATTGGTAAATAAAAACCAATATGTTATGAACATCTCCTTGAATATTTTTTTAGATTATACTATTTAGTCCGTCACTTTTATATATCATATTAAAATATTCTTTAATTTTATGACTCTTTTTATCCATCTAAAAGTTTTGAGTATATTAACTCTCACAATCTCTTTTTTCCCTCTTTTTCCTTTTTTTTTTTCCCTCTTTTTTCACTCTTTTTCTTTTTTTTTATCACATGATTGTTATCTTTAAACCTATCATGACTTTAAATAACTGTCATTACGTAACATAACAACCGTTATATAACAGTATGTTGATTTTCCGTTATCGTTATAACTGTTATTTAATAGTTGAAAAAATTTTGTAACCCATAACAACCATAACAGTCGTTACATAATGATAATAGTCATTGTATAACGGTAACTGTTATTACATGACGAACTATATATTTCAAAAATTTGCTCTTATTTTATTTTTTCTTTTATTTTATGTGTGAAATCGAAACTCAATCAATTTACTTTTTAAAGATATTTTATAGATTAATTCAAAAAAATTTTAAAAGTGAAAAATTATGTTTATTAATTAGATGTAAATCATAGTTTTAGTTACTTATGAAAGCATTTTTAATTTGTAATATTTTACAAATTTTTGAGTAAAAATTATGTAATAATTTACCGTTACTGCTATATTATGGACACAATAGTCCCGTTACCATTACACATAACTGCAAACGCGATTTAAATCCATGAAAACCATTAATCATCTACACTTTATCTAATTCTCAAATTTTGTGTTGGGCTATCAATTTCTAGGCTTGAGCGGCAGGTCCACCAAAAAGCATCGACGGATGACTCGTTTTAAATTTGGCGAATTAAAATGCTTAGATTACTATGTATCCGAAATGTTTTTTTTTTTTTTGGGTCTATGGTACAATAAAAATTGGGGGAGTTGAACCAAAAACCTAAAAGTCTATGGTTAAACACATAGTTAATCAAGTTAAACTTGAGGTGTGTATGTATATTAATAGTGTTTGGTGGAATGACTGTGAAGTGTTGTTTAAAAGAAAATGTAAAAGAGAAAATCAGGGTGAACGTGTGTGTTTTATGTTAACACCACAATCAAGGCAGATTAAAAAAAAAAATTAAAGGGAATCAAAATCACAGATTAAAGAGAATCAAAATCAATGATATTTAGTCAAAATCGAAGGATTTTGGTCAATCATCAATCACATAACTTTAGCTAATATTTATTATAAACAGTTGTATATTTTCAATTATGTATCATCTGCTATGTGTATATTAGAATTCTCTATCAAGAGAAATGTACGAGAAATAAATCAATTCCTTTTATCTTCATATCTCTCCTTTCGTTCATTTTATTGTGATTCTGAGTGCTTATGGGCACAGGAGATGATAAAGGAAGTAAAATTCAGTTTCTTGATTTGATTTATGTACTGCAAAAAAAAAAAATTTTTTTTTAAAAAAAAAATATATATATACAGATTCGTGAGATACCTTGATCTTGGTACCTTGGTATAAGGGTCATTTCTGAGGTTTCGTGCTTGCAGTTTGGGCATTGTTTGTGCATGACCCATATGCAGGGAGGGAGGAAAATAAAAAAGAAATTAAAATAAGAAGGAAATATAATTTTATCCTATGTGGGAAATAAAGGAAAATAACAGAGAAGAAATAAGTATTTTTTTTTCTTTATTTTCTCTTCAAAATGGAGAGAAAATATAGAAAATTAAAGAAATTTTTATAAAATTACAATTCTACCCATAAACATAAAATCAACACCAAAGTGAAGTTATTTTATTTTTAAAGTTTAAAATAACATAAAGTATATTTAAATTATACAATTAGTAAAACAATTTTATCTTAAATTTTTAATTGAAATTGATTCTCTCAAAATTTTATAACTTTTTACTTTTCACATATACGAAATGATGTTTATGATTGAATATTAAAATATTGAAAAATAATATTTGATAAATGTTAGCGTTTAACGTTTGATTTACAAACTAATGTTCAATATTTAAAAAATATAACTGAATGTATAAATTTGTTTTTTTAACATTTGAAATATAAAAAACTAATGTTAGATTTTTTTTACTATTGCCATTATATTTTTCATTATATAAATTGTTATTTCATATAAAATCAATTAAAATATAAAATAATTATTTTTTTATCATTATATATCCAATTATTGTCTAAAATAAAGGGTAAAATAGAAAATATATAAAATAATATTTTCCTTGCCTCTCATATTTTGCTTTTCAAATAAAAGAAAATAAAATTATTTTATTTTTTCTCCCTTTTATCCAAATATGATAAAGAAAAATAAAAAAATAAAATAAAATTTATTTTTTCTTCTTATTTTCTTTCCTCCCAACATAATTTCCTAAACATAGGGTTGTATAAGGGTCATTTCCGAGGTTTGGTGCTTGCAATTTATGCATGTCAGTCTTATCTTTTGTGCACTAATTGTGCATGAAATGATGAGAAATAAAAAAAAATTAAAATTTTTTCCCTTGTTTAAATTTTTCAAAGGATTATGAAGTATAAATTTTATTTTTCTAACTTGATAAATAAATTTCATTTTTTGAATTTAAATATGAAAATTGACATTTGGCAATTCAACTTAAAAGAGTCATTTGACATTGATTCAAGCGTTTAAAGATTTTAAAAGCTATTTGAAATTGAAAGGGATAAATTACATACACCACAATCTAATATTCATGGAATAAAGAGAAAAAACAAACAACATAATTTATAAAAACTAATAGACATACTTACATTTATGGTTTTAAAAATCAGATCACACATATTGACCTAATCGATAAAACCAAAAATCGATCTACTATTCAAATCAAAATCACTCTAAAAACTATATTGCTGTTAAATTGGAAAAAATCAAATAAAATCGGACATAACCGATTGAACCGGAAACAATTTAAACCGGACAAAACCAATTTTACCAAAAACAACATCGTTTTAATTTTAGTTGCCCTATGTTTTCTCCGTCGACAAGACCCAAATTAGGAAACACTTTCTCCCTTCTTCGTCACTTCTATCGTATCCATCTCTTCTTTTAGCTGATTCAACCTGAGTTATTGATTCCTAATTTTGCTATTGGGTTGGTAACGATCGAATCTTGCAAGATTCAAGCTTCAACCGCTCAAGCTCTTGAGTTCCTGCTTTTGCTTTTGGTTACTGCTGAATTTATGAGTTTAATATATTTGTTTCCCTCTGTATACTCATTTTCTTTTTGTTATATTTAGACGTTCAAGACAATATCCAATGCAATAAGGAATGGAAAAAAAATATATTTTTTACTAAATAAACTAAAAATAAAATTTTTTTATATAACTCAGGTTTGTTGCTACCAATAATTTGCTACATATTATTTATTTATTTGAGTAATTTTCTTATTTTTTTTATTGGAAATTACTGGAATCAATGGCTGCCTGTGTCATTTTGATGATTGGATTTAAATTTTGAAAATTGAGGTATGCACTTGTGTGTTTTGTATTTGGTTTCACAATTTAATCAATTTTTATCCAAAATTTACTATAAAGAAATCTCAAAATTTGAAAATAATTGGCATAAGCCTGCCTATTTGCCATGTTAGCTTACCATCCATTGCTATTGGTTCCTGTTTGGTCATTTGTGAGTTGCTTTGCTTGGCCAAATATAGTGCTTGCAGCTATTAAATTCATAGAAACTATTATATTTCACGTTTTTTCCAATTCAAAAATGGTGACAGTCAACCTATCGACAAATGAATCTCAATTTTATCAAGTTTTCTGAATTTTTTTAATTTTTATGTTTGTAATTTTATGTTATTTTCCACTTAAGATATAAAATTTGAAATATATATTATATAATATATATGAACGGAACCAATCAAAAAAACATTGCTTACAATATAACTTTAATTGTTGATATACAAAAATAGAAAGCATTGAGCGAAAAAATGAAAATGAAAGTATATACGAAGATAAATTGATGATATTTTAATAATTTAATAATTTTATACTTTTTAACTTAATATTTATCTCTAAAATAGAGAGAATTTTTCATTTGATGTAATTTCTTTTTAAAATTCTGTTGAAAAATATAATTTACGTCTAATTCTTTTTTTTTTTCTCTTATTTATAAATCAAATGAGAAAAATAATTTTAATTTTTTTCTTTCTCCTCACTTCCCTCCAACCAAACCAAACAAAAGTTAATGTAATGCATGGAGAGCAGCAATTGCATGGTTATGTAATTCAGAGTAAGTCTTGTATCATCTCATCCGTTCAAAATTTATTGCTCTGCTGAGGTTGACATTTTCATGAATCTTGATTTGGCTTTTTGATTCATCTTCGCTTGGTGGATTATTGAGCCAAAATGCACTACTTTCAGAAAAATTATAGATTGCCTTAATGTTGTGCGTCCAAAATGAGAGAAAGAGAGTCATTTAAAAATTTTAATAAATATTAAGGGATCTCATAAAAACTTGATTATTATTTATTAGAGTTCTTAGAATTACAGTGCCGCAATTTTGCTATTGGAAATTAAGTCAATATCACTAACAAATTAAGTCAACGAGACCTTCAAACTTGCTCTCCATGTTTAAAGATCTAAATTAATTCTATTAGTCTAATTAGGTTCAATAAAATCTTTTTTTAATAAAAACTAGTTGTACATTGCACATTATTAGAATAATTATTAGACATATAAATTAGTTAATTTTTTAATTTTATATTCATATAAATAAAGAGAATAAATTATGTAAAATTATAAATAATTAAAATTTTAATATATATATATATAATTTTTATTAAATATAATTTTTATTAATAAGTGAATAAAAACTAAATCTAAGACAAAAATTTTTAAGACAAATGATTAAAAATCAATTTTAAAAACTAAACAAGAGTTATACAAAATTAACATAAAAATTAAATAAAATAATATCAATAAATAAAAAAAGATATTTTTATCGTTTATCATTAATATACGTATTCATTGCAAAAATTAAAATTCTAAAATCACATTATAAGAATATTTCTATTTATAAATATATTTAAAATAAATCATATGATAAAATTTTACCTTTATAATTAAAATATTTCTTTGTAAACTATATTTTTTATATTTTTTTTTATACTTCCCCTATTTTATGAAATTGTATAAGAATTTTGTGATATATATTTAAATTTCTTTAGATAATACGCATATAACAGCTCATGTGAAAAAATATTTTGTAGTAAATAAACTTCAACATTTGATATTATCTAACTTTGAGTTTTATTGAAGATTATAGCAAAATAGATATATAATTGTAAATTGTTTTCTTTTAAATCAAATAAAATTATTCTTTATTTTTAGCTGGAGAGAGATAAATTATTAGTAAGAATACTTGTTGTTTGCACATTGTCTTATAATTATTTTAATATGTATGACATTTTCACATAAATTTGTTGATAGACCAAATTTAAATTAGTGTTTTCTTAATTTTTAGTAACATTAGTTTAAAGGTATAAACATCTTTATCCTTTATTTATGTTATTTCAAATAATTATAAATTTTAAGGATTAAACTAATATGTTATTCTCATCATTTCAAATAATAAAAAATTATAAACTTGAAATAATAATTATTAAAATTTATAACTTAATATTATTATTGTTAATTTAAAAAGTTTTATATTATTTTATATCTAATTTTTTTCTAATTAGCCACTTCATAAATTCTACAGTATAAAGTTTAAATATCACAAATTAAAAAAATTGAAGTAATAATTAATTCTATAAACAAATATTATACATTTAACTAGAATTTACAACTTAAAGATATTATTGTTAATTTAAAAAGTTTTATACCCTTTTATATCATAAATTTTTTTCATACTTAACAAGTTTTATATATAATATAAATAGAAAAATTATATTATCTTAATTTTTAAATATTTAAAAACAAAATAACAATAACTTAAAAATATAAATATTTTTATCCATTAGTTCAGATATTTAAACAATCATAAATTTCATAATTGAACAAATAATTAGTTTTATGAAAAATATTATCTATTTAAATTTATTATTATTAATTTTTTTATATATAGTATCGATTATTTTTCATATTTTAAAGATAAAAGTAATAAATTCAAAAAAAGAAAAATAAAAATTGTCATATTTAGATATAGGATTAGTCAATTTCGAATCTTGGTGGGGGCACTATGCATCATAGATATTTTGACACCTCAAATACTCATATGGGTGCTTAAGGATCACCTCAATTTTGAAATCTCTACAAGATCCCTCCAAATTAAGAACTGAACTCCATACTTAAATCTAAAAGAAGCCAAATTGTGACACCACCTTTATTTGTTTCACTTTTTAAACGGAATCAGGAGAGTAGAAGCGTCACCAATCGAGTCCGTCCAACCCTTCAAGACCGAATAGATCATCAATGGCCATCCAATCTAGTTGGTGGAACTCGAAATCCTCTGCTTCAATGGCAATCCAATCCAGTTGGTGGAACTCGAAATCCTCTACTTCAAGGCAAACAAGTCCAACCTTATCCTAAAATGCCATTGTTGACATGTATATTGTTTCCTTCAAAATGCCATTTTGTAGATCCGCCGTGGATGGAAAGAAAAACACGTTGATTTTAATTTTTTTGGGAACTTGACGAGTTGAACATTTTTCTATCTATGTTTTTCTCACCTTGAATTGAATCCGCCTTGAATGTTTCCATGTTTGATTTTGATTTCTTAGAAACAAAATCGCTTAACAAATAATTTTCTTTGTTAATTTTTCTTGGCTTTATTTTTTTTGAAATTTAAAATTATTAAATATTTGTGTCATTTATAAATATAATTTTCTAGGCAAAGTGCATTTATTTTAATTTTAGATTACTAATAATCATTATGTTAGACAATATTCTCAAAATTCGATAATTAATCGGTTAAACCGATTTACTAATTAGCTGAATCACTAATTAGTTTGATTATTTTAGATTGATTTTTTTATTTTTTAATTAATATAATTATATTTATATTTTTTGTTTTTGCAGATATTTTAAAATTTTTATTTATTATTGAATTACATTGGTTGAACTAATAGACAAAACTAACTTGCTAACTAGTTTATGAATCAATTTGATTTTAAAATCACTGTATTCGGTTGAATCCTTCTTTTTGAATCATTAAATGAAGAATGTTTGATTTTCTTTTTTGATTTTTTGATGAATATGAGATAATATGAATTTCAATTTATTTTTTAGGTGAATATTGAATATAGAGAGATATAATTCTAGACTTTTTCTTTTTTTTTTTGAATCAAAATTTTATTCATAATATGCTCTAGTTAATTAGTTTTAATGAATAATTATAAAAGTTAGTAAGAACGAAAATTTTAATATAAAATTAGGTGTAAAATAAATATTTTACATAAAACTGAACTAAAAAACTTAATAAAAAGATGCCATTATATAGCAAGATTGATATTGAAAAAATTTTAATATAATACATAAAAGTAAAGGACTAAGTAACTATAATATGAAACATTCAGGGGTCATAATATGGACGAAATCAGGATGTTTTGGGCAGAATCACAGCTTTAATGCCATGTGTGAATGGCTGTAGCAAAATACATAAGTCGGTTCTTGAACTTTCACTATTTTGCTATGAGCTTCTCTAATTTTTTGTCCACATTAAACCCTTAAACTTTCAAAATTTATTTTCATTACACCTTTTTTAACAGCTCCATTGTGCGTGCATCATTTACTAATTTATTTCATTAATTTGTTAAAAGTATGCGAGGAGTTGAAGACCAAACTAATCTTACCAAATTGACAACATCGAGCCCCTTGAACTTTTACTAAATTTGCTATTGAGCTCATTATATATTTATAATTATATAATTATTATTTATTATTTACAGTAATATTTATAATTTACCATCATATATTTATAAATTATAATTTATAATTATATATTTATTATGTATAATTATATATTAAAATTATATATGCAAATGAAATAATTGTATATATAAATTTTATATAAGTTTGATATATATATATATATAATTATTTTTATTTAATTATAGTTGATCAAGATTTTTTTTTTAAACTATGGAGTAGAATTTAAATTTTTTTTGTTATATTATGTGTTTTTAGAATAATATAAGAGATAAATTCAAAAAGAAAGAAATACTAATAAAAAATAAAATACTTAATAAATAGCTAAATTTAATATTTTTAATTATTTTTCTAAAAAGATTTAATTAAACCATAATAAAAAATTCGGCATAAAATAATACTT
This sequence comes from Omphalea diandra, assembly GCA_949677035.1. Lineage (NCBI taxonomy): Eukaryota > Viridiplantae > Streptophyta > Magnoliopsida > Malpighiales > Euphorbiaceae > Omphalea > Omphalea diandra. Next base: position 22,599 of record CATIWR010218342.1, read on the forward strand.
AATTATGTTCAAATTTGAAATCAAGATTTTTTTTAAAGTATGGATTATAATTCAATTTTTGATATATTATTATTTTTTAGAATAATATAAGAGATAAATTTGGCAAGCAAGAAATTATAATGAAATAAAATTCTTAAAAAATGGATTAACTTAATAGTTTTAATTCTTTTTATAAAAATAGATTTAATTGAATCAAAATCAAAAAATTGGACAGAAATAATACTTAATTTTAATTGAAGCCATTTTTTTAAAGTGCAAATCATAATTCAAAATTTTTTATCGTATTATTATATTTTTTAAAATAATATGAGATATGAAAGAAATTATGATAAAATAAAATTCTTTTAAAGTGGATCAAGTTAATAGTTTTTAATTATTTTTATACAAAATAGATTTAATTAAACTAAAATAAAAAATTGAACATAAAATAACAGTTAATTTTATTCATAATTGGAGCTAAAAATTTTCTAAAAATATGAAGCTGAATTTAAAATTTTTATTATATTCCATTTTTTAAAATATTATTGAGATATACAAATTTATTATGATAAAAAAATTTCTAAAAAGTTGATCAACTCAGTAGTTTTTATTTTTATTTTTTTATAAAATAAATTTAACTGAACTAAAAATCAAAAGATTAATTACAAAATAATTCTTAATTTTATTAACAAATAGAGTCAAGATTTTTCTTTTTTTTAAATTACAACACAAAATTTGAATTTTTTTGCCATATTGTTATATTTTTAGGATAATATCAAAATAAATTTGGGATTAAAGAATTTAAGGCAAAAAATTCTAAAAAATAAGA
>CATIWR010218355.1:0-12349 GCA_949677035.1 Omphalea diandra
AAAATATCTATAAAAGAAAATTGTAAAATCTTCTCAATAGCCTAAATTATGCCAATGGATTTACTGCCTTAACACTAGTAAGATCTTATTACTTGCTTTGCTTTAGACTCTGATATAAGAAGGTTTCACAAAGTTCTAAAACAAATATTGTTCATAGCATATTGTATAGTGTCTATCCCCTTAAGGTTCTGATATATATATATATATATATATATATATATATATATAGACACACACACAAAGCCTTGATTGCCAAACACTGTGTGTGTGTGTGTGTGTGTGTATACAAACACTGTATATACATATACAAACACTAATTTTATACTACTATATATAGACAAACACTGTGTGTGTATATACACACACAAACACTGTGTATATATATACATGCACACTCTGTGTGTGTGTGTGTGTACACACACAGTTGTGTATATATATATATATATAGACACACACACACAGTGTTTGTATATATTTTTATCCTGACTGATAGAAATATATGTAAATGCTTTCCATTCATATCCAATGGCTGATATAGTGCATCGTTGCTTCCTGATTTTAGGTTCTGGAGAGGAAAGATGCAATAGGTGAAGAGATATCTGTTGATAATTTCTCAAAGGTACATATCTTTATCCACTAACAAGACAAATGAATTTTCATAGTTGCTCTGACAAATGGACCTGTGTAATTGTTGCCATGGCTTTGATCCTTTCACACTTCCTTGGAGTGTGGAAATATTTACCATTTAGACACTGGTGGATTATTTCTTGTATAGTTCTTACTTAAAGATAGACTGTGATATCGGATTATTGAAATCATTCAGTGTGTAAAACTTCATTGCAAGTCGTCCAGGCCTTACAAAGGGAAGGTGACCCACCATTAAAGGTGGTTTCAGCTTTGTACTTCATCTGCAATATCATGCCATTTCGTTCTCATTTGAAGGAAGCCTGAGACATTAGGCATTAACAAACGATCATTTGTCTATTCATCTGCAGATCTGTACTTCAGCTGTCAGAGTATCTTTAGCAAATGTAAGCTATAACTGCTGGCTCATCTGTGGATTCTGGTTTTTGAAGTAAAATTTCTTCATTACTTATTATCGACATCAGATAAAACCAAGGCACTAATATGATAAGCATGGCATTCTTTTTTCCTACCTATGTCGCAACAGGTATTTGGTGATAAATTTGACTTTTTTGCAAGAAATTTCGAGAAATCTTTTGGGACTACCTTGAGAACTCTTAGGTCCATTAATGAAGCATCCATCAACAAAAATGCAAATCATTCAATTCATCTGAATGTAGAAAATTCTGCTTCAAATTTGAATCTCAGCAGTAGTGTTGGTTCTGCTAGGGGCTCTGGCATCGAGGATTCTCACTCAGAAACTAATATTCCATCCACTTCATTTCAAAATCAAATGTGTGTGGCTAAGGAAGCAGAAGAGAGCATGCTTTGTTTGAATCGGGAACTTGCCTTGTATGGACACCAACAGGTTTGTGCGCCAAGCTTGTTAGGTTCTTTAACCAACCAGCTCAGCACTATTGAGAAATCTGTCATGGAGCAAGCCCGTTCTAATGACCTAAGGTCATTGGAGATTGGTCTTACAATGAAAAAATTGAAGTTAAAAGAGGCACAGCTGGCCGTTAGCTTTGATGCAAATCATATTGGGAGATCAAAATTAGCAATGGGCATATCAAAGGCATCCTTTAAAGCTGAAAAGTTCAAGAATGAATTAGGAGACACAAGGCATGCTGAACTGCTTAAGAATTGTATAGACTGTCTTGTTTCTGGTTTATTTATAATGTCTGCATGCCTTTTATATGGTGCCTATGTTTTTTCATACCAAAGGATCACTGATACGACAGCTTCCTGCAATCCTCCAGCTGAGGTAAGGACCGTATCCTTCTGGTAGTTTCAATTGATATGGCTTCTTCAATTCGTATCATCACTGGTATCGTTGGTCTAGTGATCTGAACTCTATGTGCTTTCTTTATACTAAGAGATTCTACGGAGAAACAGTTACGCAGCAGTATATTTTCCTTGGGCTTTAATCTGTAAATTTGAAGGTGGACTAGTATTGATATGTGAGATTCTCACTTTAAATGTTCAATAAATACACTGGGAATTGTCTTCCCATAGGGGAAGTTTTCATACACACCTTTGGAGGGAGCCTTGAATTTAAGCTTGAATCATTATTTCTAAATCAAGTTCGTGATGCAAAGTGCCTTAGCATTTGTTTGAATGGCTTACATTGTGTTGTTGGTTAGCTCGCCAATTTATGTGCTATAAATGTAGAATTTTCACGGTATATCTTTGGCAGCAGTTGAATTTTCTTGGCCATATTTCTCCAGCTTTTGTTTCAGTCATATCAGATGCACACAAAACAAGGTTTTTTTTTTAATTGTTTTGCTGATTTTTCTTTTAGGAATCCAAATCTTGGTGGATCCCAAAGTCAGTTTCTTATTTCAACTCAGAGATGTATTCTCTCCAGTGTCATGTTCAGGTTGTGAGCCGAATGATCTTTGGGATCTTAATGATTATTTCAGTTGCTTATTTGCTTCTTCAACGTTCAGCAGCCTCGCGTCAGACAATGCCAGTAACTTTCATATTGTTGCTTTTAGGAGCTGGCTGTGGTTTTGCTGGCAAATTTTGTGTGGACACATTGGGAGGAAGTGGATTATTGTGGCTTCTATATTGGGAGACTTTCTGCTTGCTGCACTTCATCCCTAATATCTTTGCGTCAACATTGTTCTATCTACTCTACGGCCCTCTCACTGTTTCCCAAGGGATAAAATCTAAGGCAACACTTCCGTACTGGTTCCGGCGATTTCTTTTCTATGCTGTTGTGCTCCTGTTCCTTCCATTGTGCTGTGGCCTTTTGCCATTTGCTGGTCCTGGTGAATGGAAAGATCATTTCTTGCTGCTTGCCTCTGATTTCCTATTTATTACTGAAGATTGAGTTGAGAGTTTGCAAAGTCAAACGGCATATGTTACTACATCTACTAAGCTTATCACTGGCTTTTGTGCGTGATTTATCTGTATTGCATAATATAATGAGTTGTCTAGTGTGGCTATGTGACTAACTTTTTTTTTTTTTTTTTTTTAATTCATTCTGATAAGTTATAACCTAATTTTGGAGCCTGCCTTCAGAAATTAAATCATCTACCAGAACAAGGTTAGTGTTTGTATCCACTAACATCTGTGTTGTAATGTTCATTGAAACGTTGTATCATAATAGCTTGTGAATTATTTGCAGAATTCTCCTTTGTCATGTTTTTCAGATGATTTTTTTTCCTGTCCTGAGCAGCTGCAGGATCGTTGGTAGTTAAAAGCAATCAGGTGAAACTTAATTGCCTCGTGTAAAACTTTAGTTATTGCCTTCTCTGTCAAGATTCATGTGATTACATGTGACATTAAATAATGCACAATAATAGTAAATTTAGCTGTTTAAAATTAATGATTTTATCTCTAGTATATATTTATTCTGCTTCGGTTCTCAAATCCCACTATTGGTCACCGCAATGGAAAATCTTTTTCTTTTACTGAAAAGAACAACGGAAAAACTTGAAATGAACTTTAGATATAACTTCTCAGTTTTCCGTCACTCCCTTCGTCCCCAGTACTTAAAAAAAAGAAAAAAAAAAATTTATTTGATCCAACTCTTGAAGTAAATTGAACTCAGTCCATGTGTCAGGGCTTTTTAACTTCTTCCTCAATTTTATCTATAAGCTCATGGTTCAGTTTTTATTCATCCAGCGAAATAATTCCCAAAATGACGGAATGCAGTCTAAGCTAAGTACATAAAAAGACCATTGACAAGTTAAGAAGCATTGAGCCCAGCATGCTTCGAACAGGGCGAATGCAGAACAGCGAATGCGCGAACAAAATTCTAAAATACTTTTGGTCACAACGAATGTAACAATACTTGAACAAAATTTGAGATACATAACAATTCAGTATAAACTTGTGCAACAGCAAAATTTTAGCCCCCTGCAGCTCAACGAGCTGTTGAAAATTTAAAAAGCCTCAATAGTATCTTACAAATGCTTCCTAAAGTAATGAGAACCTCAATTATTTATCTAAAGATTCTGAGACTAGGAGTGTATCTTTCTATGAAGATACTTAAACTTTGATTAAAGAAACATATCATGGGAACTTGAGGCAGGCCTTCAAGCCTCCTCAGAGTGAACGAAATCTTTAAATTCAACCATTTAGCAGCTTAAACACGTTTTTAGGGGTAAATTGCATCAATGGTCATTTAAGTATACTTATAATTCTATTATGGTAACATTTTTTTAATTTTGATCAATTTGATCACTAAATTATGATTGTTAGTCTAATAAGGTATAATTAGCTAATTTTCTATCAAATTAGCTAATATCATAGTTACAGTTTAATGATAACAGTGTAAAAATAAAAAAAAAAGCACTATAAAACAATCATAAATTAGAAAGTAAAATAACCAATATCAGTAAACTAATCCTATAAGAGTTGAATATGAACAACATTTGACCGTTAATAATAACTTTTTCACATTTAATCTGTGGGATCTACTAGGCCACGTGTTATAATCTCCACTTTTTAATAAAATTTGGCTACCATATTAATTAATTTGGCGAGAAATTGGCTAATTATACCGTATTATAACAGCAATTCTAGTTTAACGAGCAAATTGATCAAAATTAAAAAAGATATTACTACAATAGCATACTTGAGCATTAGTGCAATTTACCTAGCGCTTAGGACATCTCTCACTTATTGCTGGTCCTGCGTGAAACCAATCAAAGAACCTCAAGAGCCTTACCATAATACGTGTTTGTGAATCCGGTCTGCGATAAAAAAAAAAAAAAATGTCATTTAGCTCATAGAATACCTTTTAGAGAGTCCTTATCAGAAAAATATGCAGGGGCTGAGCATTCTACCCTGATTGACTAATGAATTCCAGACAATTCCATAAACGAATAAAAATATCCTTAAAAAAGAAAACATACTGTCTTGTTTCGTCAACATTCACATTTTGGAATGTCCCCATTCACTGATCAATTTTCGCACAGTTGACTATCAATTGAGAGCTATGTTCAGTCTCATCTTTTGTTAACCTACAGATTTGAAACAGGGAAATTATTTTAGTGGATAGATGCCTGTGTGCATCATTGATGTGATATACTCGAAATATAAATATCTCAGCTCTTTGGTTATTACATAATGAAGTATATAGGGTGTAAGAGTTGTATTAGTAGGCAAGACGAGGTAAAGGAGGCTATTGCACTAGGTTGGAGTGTTTTTAAAAAATCCTTGGCCATGTTTTGGAGGCTATAATTAGGTAGTGCATGCATAAAATTGAGAAAGAACGAGATAAAAAGATTCTTTTACTAAAGTGGATAACAGTTGCATGAACAATACAACTGGCTATATATACCTATCTAGTTATCTATGCAAATCAATAACATGTCTATATAAATCACTTTCCGGTTTATGTAGACCACTAAGTGCAGATGTAGCAGACGTCTGATTTACATTTCCTTCGTTTGCTTCAACGCTGGAAAGGGGAATAGAAATGAGAATGGGAATAATTAATTTTATATATTGTTTGATTCATTTTAATTGATCGTGGAACGAGAATCAGATTTATTTTAAATATGTTTAGTTGAATATAAAATAGAAATAAGAATAAATTTTATTTTTATATATTTATTTTTAATATATATAATTTTAAAATTATAATATTTGAAAAATAATTGTATTAATTTAAAAATTTGTAAATTATAAAAAAATAACAATGAAATGTTAATGGTATGTAAAAAAAAAAAAATCCAATTGCAAATAAAATTACAAATTCAAATAAAATAATAGAAAATCATTATGATTGTAAATAAACTAATAGAGAATCATCTTAATTGTAAATAAAATAATAGAGAATTATTAATTAAATAATAGAAAATCATCCTAGATTGTAAATAAAATACTAACAAGTCATTAACCATAATATTGTCCCTTACAAATAAAATTACAAGTCCAAGTAAAATGTTAAAAACTAATCAAATTTAATATGATCCAAGTTTAAGTAAAATACTATATAATATTATCCTAAATATATTACACATGAGAGACTTCATGAGAACTATAAAGAAGACTAGTAATATATTGTATTTTGTGAGACTAGGTGAAACTTGATAAAATACTCTTAACTTGTTTGGTTCAGCTGTAAGAATATCTGCAGCTTGTAATATTTAAGTGCTTGACAAGTTATTAATTTGAAGCAATTCATTCAACACATTATTGCTTTTTTCAACTATATTCTATTCACATTTCTCTGCATGTGACCATACACTTGCCATTGTTCTAAAGTGAGTATTTATATTCTGCAAAGATAGTAGTCATGCTTGACTCTTCAGATTCATTTGGCTCCTTATTCACTTTCTCATGTTTTCTTTTTAATCTTTTAGAAGAAGAGTGGCTTATCGGCCGAGTTACATAAATTTCATATTCTTCATTATCCTCATGTATTGGATTTGTTTCAATAATGATCTCACTTTCCATATTTTCTATAGTTTCTTCAAAAGTTTCAACAGTTTTTCCACTTGCTTTGCCCTTGCATACCATCTTTCCAATTTCACAAAATAAAGGAAAAAATGTACCCAAAATCCTTTTGCATCCTTATGGTTTTATAAACATGACAAAACAAAAGACAAGTATTTGAGATAAATAGTCTTTTAAAATGAGATAAACATACTAATGTTCACTGCCAATAACTAAGTTACTCATGTCACATATATATGAATTCTATAATGACACATGATGCTACAAAAGAGATAATAATTAATATAATCTAGCGCTCACAAGATGAAAATTATAGTCATGTTACCTGACACCATTAGTCATAAATATTCTTTTCACATTATATCATTTTTCTTGCATCTTCCCAAGCAAAACCATATTCACTTAACATTTTTGCTTTGACATTGTATTTTATTTTCATAGTTTTCCACCTCAAATCAATATGTGGATTAACTTTCAAACCACAAAAAGAAAGTTTTTCATTCATTAATTCTTTAACTTGTATCAAGTAGTCATTTTTTTCAAGTATTATCTTGTTTAAATTTAGGTTTTATAGCCATCTGTTATAAGCACTTTATTAAAATGTGATCCTCATTGGCAGTCCAAACCCTTTTGTTTTTACCTCAACCACAAACCGATAAGCTATTTCCAATAAAGTCCATCCTAATAACCTTTTAAAAGGGAATGGAGAAAAGAAAATTAGTAATCCAAAAATGTTAGACTAGGTTATTCAAACATAAGTCAAGACTCTCTTTTGATCTTGACAATATAGATTGAAAGTTCTAATGTCAATTTTAAGTATTGTTTTTACTGTTCATAAGAGTTATCTTCATTGAAATTAAAAATCTCCAACATTGTAAAGATCTTTCAAATTCATAGTGTGGTTATTCTAAATAGCGACCGCGAAATAGCTTTAAGCATGGATGAAGCTAGGACAAAGAAATTTGTGGGCACTTTGACAACTGCAACTTAGCTGAAGAAAAGTAAGCTCAAGTCACAGAGGAATTCGCAGTGGGTGATTGCATTGGGTTCATAACTACGACTTTCATAATGATAAAGGAGGAAACCAAAGCCACAACCACAACATGCCAAGTGTCCTAGGTATCCGTTGAAGATCGTGAGGGCGAATATGTGGTCTTGACCGCGACTCAACGAGTTACAACTTCCTCACCAAATAGAGGAATTTGCGATCTCAGTCACGCCCTTGACAAAACAAACTCGCAACCACGAAGTTTAAGATTCGTCAGAAAGCATAATGACTACATTTTCCTGGACAACAAATGGACAGTTGACACGTGGATTAGCCATTAGACACAAGACGGGGTTCTTGTCGCAATTTTTGACTCCTTAGTGCAAATTAGAAATTCGCGATCGCAAAATGTGAGTAGCAACAACGACTTTTGCTTGATAAGCATTTAATGCTAAATCTGCCTAGCACATCTTGGAGATTTGTTGATAGTTTTAGAGTAACGTCTCTTTGGTGGATGTGGGCTATAAATACTCCACCAAACTTATGTTAATGCAAGAGAAGAACTATTAGTAGTGCCAAAACTCTTGCAAAGTTAATTCTCTACTTTAATTCTTTATTTCTTTGTACATAGTTTGGTGTGAGCTTTAAACACCTTATGTAGGGTTTGAAAGTGAGCCCTTGAATATAAAACTCTTGGTTAGGTTTGAGAGTTAGCCTAGTTGTAAAACTCCTATATAAGTTTGAGTGTGAGCATTAGAAAAACACTTGTAAGGTTTGGTGTGAGCCTAAACACTAGGTTGAGTGTGAGCCTTAGGAAAACACTTGTAAGGTTTGGTGTGAACTTAAATACTAAGTTGAGCGTGAGCTTGTAAAACTCTTGTGATTGAGTGAAACACCCAATTGGTGATTTGGGAAGTGGATGTAAGGTTGGTTAATACCGAACCACTATAAAACTCTTATGTTCATTCTTCTCCTACTCTTCCTCTAATCTTTCATTTTTGTGAGCATCCTCCATAGTCAAAAGTTCAAATCTACCACTAATTCAACCTCCCCTTCTTAGTGCACTAAGACCGACAATTGGTATCAGAGCCAACTCTCAATTTAAGCCTTAATTGTGTGAGAAAGGATCAATGGAAAAAGAAGGAGTCCACTCTCATCTTAATCCTCGCTTTGATCATAATGATTATGCTCTTTGGAAGCATAAAATGGAGATCTATCTTGATAGCGATCTCATCAACTTATGTGATTATATACCTAAAGAGTGGAAGCCTCCAACAAAGATGGTTGAAGGAGTAGAGGAGGCAATTACAAGAGAAGAATAGAGTGATACACAAAGAAAGGCAAGTGGGAAGAATAAGAGGGCAATGGTTATTCTCCTAAGCTCCATGTCAAGAGAAGAAAATGAAAGAGTCCAACCTTTCCAAACTGCACATGCCATATGAAAATCACTAGAAAACTATCATGGGGGCGCAACTCTTGTGAAACCAAGTAGGTTGGAGATGTATGTGACAGAGTGGGAGTTCTTCTTGATGACAAACCATGAAAGCATCACCGAAATGACAAATAGAGTCCTCTCTAATGTCACAAACATGAAAAAGTTTGGAAGGATTCTTACCAACTATGAGGTAAATACTAAAATCCTTAAATCTCTTTCATTAGATAAATTTAGTGCAAGAGTATACAACATTCAAGAGTCTAATCCAGAGATTGGGAAAGTGCCAACCAATGCCTTCATTGGTAAGCTTCTCACTTATGAGATAGCTCTTTAGAAAGATGAAGAGATGAAGAAGCTAAAAGGAGAAAAATGCTCTGGCCTTCAAAGCTCAAGAAGATTATTCAAGCTTAAGTGACTCAAATGAAAGTGATAAAAAAGAAAAAGAGCTTGCCAAAATATCAAGAAGGACCATAGAGTTGATGAAAAGGAGAAGAGAAAGAAAAATCCAAAGAAAGTCATCTTTCTATCATCACAAAGAAAAGAAGAAAAACCTCAAGACTACTTGGGATGATGATTTTAGTGATGAAGAAGAAGAAGATAAGGTAGCAAACTTTTGCTTCATGGTTCAAGAGGACTCCTCCAAAGAGGTAAGTAATTCTCCACACTCTTATGATGATTATGATGCATTTGATGATATAGATGAAGAGCTTTTAGAAGCTCTCACTGTGAAATATGACAAATATAAGTCACAAATGAAAACTTGCAAGAAAAAATGTTCCAAGTTAGAAGATGAATTTGAATCCGTAAATAATCTTGTAAGTGAGTTGAAGACTTCTAATGAAGAACTCAAAAAGTCCTTAGAGAGTATATCCAAGTCATTTTAATCTCTAACCTCCTTGAGAAAGAAAAATGACTCTTTAAAGGGTAAAGTCATTGAGCTTAAAAATTCTATTTCCAAGTTTCATAAGGGAATGAAAGCTTTGGATACACTTATTGTATCACAAAAACCTCTTTTAGTTAGGCATGGTTTAGGCTTCAATGAAGCCTCTTCATCTACATCTTCACTTACTACATTCGTTAGAGCAATAACACCTCAAACTTTAAGTATTGAGGTTATGGGGAAGAAAGGTGCTCCTAGCACTAAGCCACCTATGCCTAAGGGCATAGTAAAGGCCCCCCAAGGCTCAAGAGCCAAGGCTCACAAAGCAAATTATGCTTACATTTATAATAAGAAGCATGCTCAACCACATAAACACAAAAAATTCTCTTATACTTCTAATCACTCGTGCACTTGCATACACTTTCACCATCCAAGTATGAGAAGTTCTCCTACTCATACTATGGTTATGCATATGAGAAAAACTTATGAGTCTAAGCTCCAATGTCATTATTGCATGAGATATGGGCATATCAATGTATTTTGCCATATTAGGAAAACACATCTCAAATTAGAGGACCCTTTCAAGACTAACCCCCAAGGGCCCAAGTATGTTTGGGTACCAAAACAAAGTGTTTGATATTACAGGATGAGGACTCCTTCACCAAATTCTCATCATAGAAAATCTAAAGGTGAATGGAGATTGCTAATGAAGAAGGGATAAAGTTTCAAATAGTTATTTGGTATCAAGGAATTGATAATAAACTTGTAATGTATCTTTTATCCCTTATGTTTTTAACTTAATATATTTATGCATACATTTAGGGGGAGTTTTATTGCTTGATATATCTATATGTTGACATATTTCATTTGATTTGATTGATTGTGTGATGAGTTGAATCAATTCATTTTGCATTTGAGGTTTTCAAATCAATCATAAGAAATCATATACTCTATACTAAGGCCATATATGACAATTCTTAAATTTGAAGCCCTAGTTTGTGTATTTAAGCATCTTTAAATATTTGAATTATTTTCCATTATATATATATATATATATATATATATATATATATATATATATTTCACGCAATTTATATTTCATCCATTTATCTTCTTATGTGTCATATTGTGATAAATTGTGCAAAATTACTTATGTTTGTTATTATAATTTGAAGTTTGTACTATTGAGAAGTTTGCGATCATTCTCTCTCTTATTCCCTCATATTCCTCTCTTTTTGATCTTGACAAAGGGGGAGAGGTAATTGATTGAATATACCAAGAGGGAACATGCAAAAAGGGGAGAGAAAATTGAGCTACATTTGTAATAAGCTAAGACATTGGTCTTATTAGAGTAACTAAGAGGGAGTATGGTTTGAGGGAGAGTAATTTCATACTTATGATTTGAATCACTTCAAAATCATTCTCTTAGTAACATACATAATTAATTCTTTATCCTTTGCATATTCAATCTAGATTTTCAAAATAAAAGAGGGGGAGATTGTTAGACTAGGTTATTCAAACCTAAGTCCAAACTCTCTTTTGATCTTGACAATATAGATTAAAAGTTCTAGTGTCAATTCTAAGTGTTGTTTTTACAGTTTATAAGAGTTATCTTCATTGAAATTCAAAATCTCCAACATGGTAAAGATCATTCAAATTCGAGGTGTGGTTATTCCAAATAACGATAGCGAAATAGCTTTAAGCATGGATGACGTTAGGCCAGAGAAATTCACAGGCATTTTCACAGTTGCGACTTAGCCAAAGAAAAGTAAGCTCAAGTCACAAAGGAATTCGCGATGGGTGTCGCGTTGGGTTTGCGACTGCGACTTTCATAGTGACAAAGGAGGGTACTAAAGCCACAACCACAACATGCCAAGTGTCCTATGTATCCGTTGAAGGTAAAAAATAGCAAGGGCGAATAAGTGGTCGCGATCATGACTCAAGGAGTTGAAGCTTCCTTACCAAATAGAGGAATTCGCGGTCTTAGTAGTGCCCTTGACAAAATAAACTCACGACCGCGAAGTTTAAAATCCATTAAAAAACACAACAACTATATTTTCCTAGATAACCAATGGACAACAGACACATGGACTAGCCGTTAGACACAAGACGAGGTTATTGCAGCAATTTTCAGCTCCTTAGTGCAAATTGAAAATTCGCGATCGCGAAATGTGAGTAATGACCACGCCTTTCGCCTGAAAAACATTTAATGTTACATATGCTTAGCACATCTTAGAGATTTGTTGATAGTTTTAGAGTAGTGTCTCTTTGGTGGATGTGGGTTATAAATACTCCGCCAAACTGATGTTAATGCAATAAAAGAACTATTGGTAGTCCCAAAACTCTTGCAAAGTTAATTCTCTACTTTAATTCCTTATTTCTTTGTACATAGTTTGGTGTGAGATTTAAACACCTTGTGTAGGGTTTGAGAGTGAGCCCTTGAATAAAAGTATATATATGTATATATATATATATATATATATATATATATATATATATATATATA
>CATIWR010218402.1:0-42299 GCA_949677035.1 Omphalea diandra
CACATTGACAGATTTCAATGTTTCTTATAATTATCTTCAAGGCCCGATTCCCTCCACAGACACTCTTCGAAGGTTCCCAAACAGCTCCTACGATCATAATTCAGGTATCTGTGGCTTTCCATTAGAACCGTGTCCTGCTCCTCCCATTTTGCCACCGCCACCTCCTCCTCCTGTAAGACCGCCAGAGCCGCAGGTCAAGAAAAAGAAACTTGCAATTTGGATTATCGTTTTGATTGCGGTAGCAACCTCCTTACTTCCGCTACTGCTTGTATTTACATTGCTCCTATGTTATTACAAGAGCGTGCGTGGAAAAGATACAGCAAAAGAACCACAAGCAGGTGCTGAAATGTTTTTAGTTGTAATAGATGATTTTATTTTATTTTTAATTCGTTGTTTCGAACCCAATTCCAAACATCGGACGCTGCTACTAATGCTACCGGTTCTGAAGGGTGGACAGAGAAGAAATTACCACCCTCCCAAAGCACAAAGGATCCCGAAAGAACTGTAGAGTGGGAATTTTTCGAAAGGAATATTCCTGCCTTCGACTTGGATGATTTGCTAAGGGCATCTGCTGAAGTGTTGGGCAAGGGAAAACTGGGCACTACCTACAAAGTAAACCTGGAATCAGGTGCTGTTGTTGGGGTTAAAAGAGTCAAGAACATGAACAAATTGAGCAAGAAGGAATTTATCCAGCAAATGCAACTTCTTGGGAAGCTGAGGCATGAAAATCTGTTGAAGATTATTTCTTTTTACTTCTCCAAATAGGAAAAGCTGGTCATCTATGAATTTGTACCTAGTGGCAATTTATTTGAGCTACTGCATGGTCAGTTCATCAACTTGTTTCTTTCTTCTTGTTGTTTCTTTGTGTTTGAGTGTGTTTGTGTGAATTGATTGCTCAATATTCATATGCATGTATAACATACATTCATGCGGTAGCAGAGAATAGAGGGGTTGGAAGAGTAGCTTTGAATTGGGCAGCAAGATTCTCAATAATCAAAGATATAGCAAGGGCTCTGGCTTATCTCCACCGATCTCTACCTCATCACAAGGTGCCTCACGCCAACCTGAAATCAACAATCGTACTTATCCATCAAGATGGCCAAACCTACCATTCCAAGCTTACAAACTACGGCTTCTTGCCTTTGCTGCCTTCTAGGAAATTGTCTCAAAGGCTAGCATTGGCAGGTCACCAGAATTCTGCCAAGCTAAGAAGCTCACACACAAAACAGATGTGTACTGCTTTGGTATAATCCTACTAGAGGTCATTACTGGTAGGATTCCGGGCGAGGTTTCACGACGAAATGATGACAAAATCAATGATCTTTCTGATTGGGTTCAAAATGTGGTAAACAATGATTGGTCCCCTGATATATTAGACGTTCAGATATTGGCTGCAAGAGAAGCCCATGATGATATGTTGAAGCTTACAGATTTGGCTCTTCAGTGTACAGATGAGACACCAGAGAAGCGGCCAAAAATCGATGAAGTCCTCGCAAGGATACAAGAAATTGAGCCAAATTAATGACTAATTTCATTTTAGTTCATTAATTGTTAGGTGTTCGTCCCTATATATGTTCAGAAAATTAGAACTCAACTGATACTATCTACTAGGTAACTAGACCCGAATTGGGTCAAATTTTTTAATCAGTGCAAGGAAGTGGATCATTTTCTCGTGTGCACGGGAAACAAAAAAAAACCCGTATTAAGCATAGATACCTCTCTCTCTCTCTCTCTCTATATATATATATATATATATATAGATAGATAGAAAGATAGATATGCCTGAATGGGATGAATTTTAATAATTTTTTTAAAAAAGGACAAAATATATGTATAAACTTAAAATATAATACTTGGAATAAATTGTATAGCTAGAGAAGATCACTCAAGTTCTAACTGAGATTGGGTTGAAGTTGTTCCTGTAGCCGAACAAAGAGTTGATACTTGATCCTTATCAAAAGAGCGCCAAAAAAAGAAAAAAACCTTAGTAAAGAACGGAAATACGTGTTGGAAAGAAAAGCGAAGGCCATAGATATACGTGTCAAGCTTTATGCATTAGGTTGTCCCAGGTGTCCATAACGCTACAACTCGTCTTTGGCTAATTTGGGCTCTAAATCCTACACTTCTTATCCATGCAACAATCGCTTTCTTTATTTCCTCTGCTCTCTCTTTCTATATTTTCTTTAGCTATAGCAAAGCTCTCAGCCGCAGCTTGAACTACTGAATGAATATCACTTAAAGATTCATCACTAGCAGTGGTCGGCCAGAGTTTTGATAAGTGGAAATCAAGTTTCTAATATAAACTGAGTTTAACTTCCTACTACTAGAACTAGCAGCAGCAGTAGTTCTAGTATATATATACAATAGGTAGATAGGCAGCTGATCATCAGGCACCATGCCTCCTCGTAGATATGCATTTGGAAGGCCAGAAGAGGCCACGCACCCCGACTCCATGAGAGCTGCATTAGCTGAGTTTGTGTCCACTCTCGTTTTCGTCTTTTCTGGTGAAGGCTCCGTGCTTGCTCTCGGTATATGTCCCCTCTATCTCTGTCAATTGACATCCTTCTCTCCATCTTTCTCAAATATTCATGCTGATTTATTAATTGCTTGGTGCAGACAAATTGTACAAAGAAACAGGGCCACCGGCTACAGGGCTGGTGATGATTGCACTTGCACATGCATTGGCGCTGTTTTCTGCTGTATCGGCCAGCATCAATATATCTGGTGGCCATGTAAATCCAGCTGTTACTTTCGGTGCTCTTGTCGGAGGAAGGATCTCGGTCCTTCGAGCTCTCTATTACTGGGTTGCTCAGCTGCTTGGTTCTATTGTCGCTTCTCTCTTGTTGAGGCTTGTCACTAATGGCATGGTATATAATATCCCTCCCTCTCTACATACGTACATTTTAAGAATCCTTTCTGTAACCTTACTAGTTGGCACATACATGACTATATGTTATTGATTTGTGCAGAGACCAGTGGGATTCTATGTGGGCTCAGGGGTCGGAGAGGTGCATGGGCTTATACTGGAGATGGTGATGACATTTGGACTGGTCTACACTGTGTATGCAACAGCAGTTGATCCTAAAAGAGGAAGCTTGGGGATCATTGCCCCTCTAGCCATCGGGTTCATTGTTGGGGCCAACATTTTAGTTGGTGGTCCCTTTGATGGCGCCTCAATGAATCCGGCAAGAGCATTTGGGCCTGCCCTTGTTGGCTGGAGATGGCATAACCACTGGATTTACTGGCTTGGTCCTTTCATCGGAGGTGGCTTGGCGGCCTTGATCTACGAGTACATGGTCATCCCAGCAGAGCCACGTCATCATACTCATCAGCCTCTAGCTCCCGAAGACTACTAAGTCCTTGCTCATTACTGTTTGTACCTGCATTTGCTTCTGTTAGCCAACGATTTTCTTTTCTTTTATTATCTCTGTAATATCTATCGTGTGTATGTCTTTACGGGTCTGCAATTGTCATCCTTGTAATTGTCTCTTGTCAAGTGCTCTCTGGTCGTGGATTATGCTGGTAATAAAAGTATGACCGACGCTGTTTTACTGCAATTTTTTCCACGTAGTTGTCCTCGGAACTGCTAGAATAAAATAGAGCAGTTTCATCTCCTTATCGAATCTACATCTCATCTCTACAAAGATTGTACTTGGTTAACAAGGATTGGATTTAGATCTGGAATAGAACTAAGTCAAAACAATACAAGTGGTTGCACATAGATGAAAGAATTTTTGGAAACATTCATGACAGAACACAGATTTAATGAATGAATAAAATCAAGCTTTGTGGAATCTGAACTGCGCCTTAAACTCGGTTTTATAATCTGGCAACCCAAGGAGTAAGTTCAGTATTATGCAGCGTTCTTGGATTGGCTGCTTAGTAATCAGACCAATGACAAGGTGCAAGCCTCTCAGCGAATTTCCCATCTGAATAAATACAAAATGGAAGCCAAGTTTCACCCCCATTCATCCTCTTCCTTTCTCTAGGGTAAGCCAATGGTGCCTGCACATACCTGCATCATACATGAAATTCAATTTTCCTAAATTCACCTTATGAGATATATCCATACGTCAAAAGTAATACCTGTAATTGCCATATCAATTTCAAGGTCCCTGCAACTGATTTCTTTCAATTGTTTTTCAGTAAATCCCATAATGAGCACGTCTCCTCACAAACGAAATAGAGCGAATGTAAAAGTGAAAGCAGATAGGCAGTTTGCAAGTACTATTGCTGACAACCTCGTTCCTAATAGAGATGGTGACAAGGGTGCAAAAAAATCATTTTAATCCTGTTCCTTCCAGTTAATCAAGACAAAGATACCACTCCTTTCTGAAAAGAAATGTTATATTAGTCTTAATCATATTTGATCTAATTCCCCAGCCATTCACCTAGACGAACATAGCTGAAATTTCTTTTTCTTTTTCTTTTTCTTTTGTTCTAAAAAGCTAGCTTACACAAAGTAGAGAAGATAAAATCAGGATTTAACCCTGACTAAAGAAGACCAACAAATTCTATTTATAAACCTCACAAACACAAAGTAGAAATATGTTGATTGCTCTAGAATTAATTTCAAGCAGAGAAGGCTAACTCCAAAGGAATCTAGAATTAATTTCAAGCTGAGAAGGCCAACTCCAAAGGAATCTAGCTGCACCTCATTCAGTTCATAGAAGATGATCACCTACACAGAGAGTAATTTTTCAATGAAATTACACATTATTTCACCCAAGGCCTACAATAAATCTTCATCTAGTGCCCAGGCATACAATCTCCAAGCCAGGACTTGGCAGAAACAATAAAAAGGAAACGGATTCAATTGCTTACTAGGACTGAAGACTAAAGGATAATAAGAGGCATCTATGAGAATCTCGATTTTATGGCTGTACTCAATCGAGTGAAATTTACTTGCAACTCCTAGCCTTTTATTAACCCTCAAAGGGTTGAGAGAACTCGTGGTCATGCTTTGGTACAATTCAGATGATGGCACACAAAAAGATCAACAGGGGATCCAAAGATAGGCTTTTCGAGTAGTAAAGCTTGCAACATTAGTCAAGTAATCAACAAGGAACCTTAAGGGGTAACACTTTGATACTATCCCAAGAACTTAAGTGGAGTCACTACCTGACTTTTATCTGGATAAAATTATGGGTGATAATGGATTATCATCAAATAGGTCTACTAGAAGTCCACCCATTTTCACCCCATTAGAATTTAAGTTCAGAAGTCAAGTATGACTTAGAAAAGATGTTAGACATCCCCAAGTCACCCAGATATAGGATTCAATCTTTAGGTAATTTTTTATTCACTTTTATACTTTGCCTCTATTAATTAATTTTCTATTTATCTACTCAGGCACATCCAGAGCAATTTAAATATGTAATGCATCAATGTAAGATGCAAGAAAATCAATAAATAATATATATAAGGCGAGGATGGAGATAAATATCCATATAATGAAATTATATCCATATAAGGCGGAGATGGAGATAAATATCCATAGAATGAAATTGTTCATACAACAATTAGAGTGTACAATATAGATAATGTATGTGAAAAGCATGTATAAAACTCTAACTCATGATAGAAATAAGAATCGCTTAGCCTATAAAACAACCTTCAATTTAGTTATCAAGTATCAACAAAAGGAGGATTCTTGTCCTAAAATATCAATACAAAGTGGGGAAAGGAGATTATTATGGATGCCCCATGGCTTATACAATAAACCTCAAATGCTCAATGAACAAGTGAAAAAGGTGTGTGTGATGTGGACATGTAAACATGTTGCCATGAAGGAGAAAAGCACCCAAACGCATGAATGGTATCACATATATAGTCCAAGGTAAGGGAATGAGGGGTATGCACACCATATAGTGAAACGAGGCATATATCATGATAATGAATAGCAAGCAAAGACGAAATAAGGGGTCCTAAGCTATTACAACCTCTCACTATCATCTTTCATTCATACAAAAAACATAAAGGAGTCAAAAGGGATGCATAGATAGCCATGGGAAGGCTAAGAAGCATCCATACAAAAAGGGATTAAAACTTGATTTTGAAGCACAAAATGAGAATAAGGATCATGCGTTGTTGCAATCTATCATATTTCATGCATTTACAAGTTTAAGAAACAAAGGAGAAAATTAAAAATCAAAAGGAAAAGGGATGGTGCACTACTATGAAGAGTGCTTGTGAGCAAACCCAGAGGTCTATACAAACCACTTAGATGTTTGTACAAACATCTAGTTGTTTGTATAGGCCTCTGGGTTTGCTAGTGGCAGAAAACTATAAAAAGAAAAAAGAAAAAGAAAGGAAAGAAATGGAGAAAGGAGGCAAGATGAATATGAAATGACAAGGGATTAGCTTATTACTCTAAAGGCACCTTGAATAGTATGTTTTTCTTCCAAAAAGTAAAGATTCCTTCTTTACCTTGAATCTTAGGGGTGTGAGAATAATCTTATCTTTAGGTTTTTTGTGTTTGGAGAGTATCATTAGAATTTGAGTCTTCAGTTTAATAATATTTGGTTAGAAAAAATCTAACTACCTCTTGAGATGCGGGATATTTATAGAGAGGGAAAGGAGTGCATCTATACTATGTAACACAGATGCACTCTATCCTTTTCCCTACTTTCTAAGGTGATAAGATCAAATACTATTCTAAAGTTAGGGTTTTTAAGTTCTTTATATAGCCAACCACTTGGTTGTATAGTCAAAGGAAAAATTAGATCATTGTTCCAGAGGCTCCATGTCGTTTAGTATTTTATGAGATATTTGTATAGCCATTTGAATTGATTGTACAACCATGCACTTGGTTGTACAGACATCTTATAAAAACTCAAAAATGGTAGTTTTGAGTTTAGGTGTTTATGGGGTAAGTTTAATTCAAAGTTTGTCCAAGTTTTGTTTCCATTTGGCCATTATTATCTTCATCCTTTCAAGGGATGAAACTAACACAGTTCTCATCCTCAAACCTGCAACCAGCAATCCAAAAATCCAGTATTTACAATATCCTATCCTAAATCAACATAAAATCCAAACAGGTGTTGTTATAAGCAATCCTAAAAATTATCTACCAAAAGTGCCAATGTTACCGAAGTTCAAGACTTGCTCTAGCTTATATTCTTGAATTTATTTAGCTCCATTTTTTCCAAAATCCTGTGCAGCTTGCAATTATGACATGGTTCCAAGGACCAAGAAATTTAAACTAAGATATCCAAATTCTCCTAATCAATCAAACACCTTTGCAAACTAGAAGTCTTCTCACCATTGTCTGCTGCCTCAAACAGGAAAATGAATCACTTCCCACCCACCCACCCGTCCCCCCTTCTCCCTCTCCTCTCTCTCTCTTTCTTCCTCATTAAAAGCAGCGTATATAAAATGACACAGAATATCTCCTTGCTCATATGACAGAATATGTAATCACAAAATTCAAAAAATTTGCAGTGCCAGTTCTGTTAGTCTTCGTTCACCTCAACTAGCCTTCTTTTTTAAAACAGCGTTGAGCTAGATGAGTACTATACTTTGTTGGTTGCTTTTCAGATGAATTCCTGCTTTTTACAAGTTATATTGGCTAAGTAAAATAAATAATTTTAACATAATTTTAATTCATTATATGAGTGTGCACAGTCTTGTTATTAACAAAAATTAATTATGCAATCAGCAAGTTGTTCATCAATATCTAACTAGCTATAGGAACCTCCATATTTTGTTTATCTGAAAAATAAGTGTTCAAGCTTTGTTCATCTATTCATAAAATGACCTTGAAAGAGCATTTTAACAAACTGAACTCCATAAGTTTGTTTCACTTTTACCAGACATTGTAATTTTATGGTTACTTACGAACAGTTCATCTTATGCTATTTCTTCAGGCAGACAATGTGATATAACTTAAAATGTTTAAATCCGATGGTATGTTTACCGGATACCATCAAGAATTGCATCCCAGCAAAAATGGATGACCAAAACACATGGCACACAGATGCATTTCTCTTAGTTCCATGTATTGATCTTATGCGAACCTCAAGACAATCAGAACCAATGATTTTTGGGAGGTTCGGATAGAATAGCATCCTCTTCTCTGGACATAGCTCTTGCCTGGTTTAATAAAAGGACATTTTGACAATCAGGCAAAGGACAGTAAGAATATTTAAATCCAACAACCCATTTTAACTTAACTAATGCAACTTAGATTCTAAATGCTTTCAGAAAGTGGAGCTCTTATGACATGACACCTTTAAATGGGATTGTTAGGAATATTCCTAACAAAGAAAAAGTTGAGGTAAGGAAAAGAGAGAGAAGGACAAAATAGCAGAGAGAATAATCAGAAGGGACAAGAGAGAGAGAAGATTAGAGAGAGAGAAGATTGGAGAGAGAGAAATTAATTCTATCATAATGAGTGGTCCCACATTGGGACGTTACATATATAAGAAAGAGGGAACAGAATGGTGAGCTGCACAACATGCCAAATGCTCTCATTGTCACCATTTAGGAAAAGCAGGAAATTTAACAATTAAAAAAACTAACTCTAGCTAGCTGTCATTTTAATTAGACAAAAATACCCTTATCTAATTAATTCTTCTTTCTACCATACTTAACACATCTCAAGAGTAAAACCTTGAGGATGTGCCAATGGAAAGCCAAGAAGTGTCATTAAGTTGGCCAAAGGGTTCTGAAGACTTGGTGGTCTCAAAAAAAAAGAAAATATGAAGATGACGGCAAAGAAGAAAAGAAGAGAAAAGCCCAAGAAAGCTTTTAAAAGAAGAGCAAGCATAGCCGAAACAAAGTTGAAGCCTTGAAAATGAATAGTGCTGTTCATACATGGAACAGCCTGTTCAAGGAAAAAGCTATGCAAGGCAAGAATTTAGGTTGAGTGAATGGCCCTATTTAGTTTTGGAACGACCCCATTCAGCAAGAAGAAAATTAGAGAAAATCAAGCAACAGCATTGAATGGTCTTAGGACAAGTGAATGGCTAGATGAACGGCCTGTTCAAGCAATTTGAACAACCTGGTTCATGTTCTGCACATACCCTTTTAATATGAAGAAAACTGAATACATTCGAGCACAAGGATTAAACTTCCTTAAGGCCTTGTGAACGGCCCAGGTGAATGGACCAGTTCAAGAAGTGAACTACCCAACAGGAAGATTGAACAACTAGTTCATGGGAATATGCCTGATGAACTACTTAGTGAATAGCCCTATTCAGCCAATAATCTAAAAAGGTATTTTGGAGCTTTTTGGAAGTGCAAACAACTAGTTTTGGTTCTTGTACCTCGGCACACTTTGAAAAGGACAGAAAGCCATAGTATTTGTAAGAGAACATTAAGCTATCATTGAAAAGGGGATTTCTTATAGTTTTGAGTACAAATGAGCTTTGTGTGATTTATAACCAATCTTGAGTTTGCAAGAGTAGACTTTCTTGGTGAACTAATTATCACTTGTTGTCTAGCTTAGAGGCTTAGAAACTTATAAAGGTTAAATCCTTCTAAGGTTTAATTTAGCCCATTTTGATTTCTTAAGCCCTAAACAGAGATCAAAAAGTTCCTCTTGTGCATGCAAAAAGGGAGTTTAATTTTGCTCCTTGAAAAAAAAATAAAAGGATAAAAGACCTAAGTAATTGCTTAGAGAGTAGATGTAGACACATTATTGGACTACCATAAATTTTGTCTACTCCTATACTTTTTATCTTAATTTGAGAGAGTGAATCTGGAGTGTATATTTAGTTGCCAAAGATCTCAAAGAACTATCAAATAAGCTTCCAAAGTTTTATTTGCACCCATTTAACCCCTCCCCTCTCAACTGATTGCTATCCACATCAAGAAACCTACAATTAGTATCACAGCCAAGCTTTGAATTTTTAAGAGGAAGCTCAAGAATCTTGAAAGGACATCATTGTTGAACAACTAGCTTCATGATAGTCCTAAATAAGCATGGACCTAAAGGGCAATCCATTGTTAGACCTCTATTTTTCAATGGCACCAACTATCGATATTGGAAAAATCGGATGTACTACTTCCTACTATCAAAGTCTATTGGCACCAAGAATAATAGGAAAGCACTACCAATGGGAGACAAGTAGAGAAAGATGTCAATGAGATGTCCGACAAAGAGAAGCAAGTGGCCAACAATGAAAAAGTCATCTACATGCTCTTGTATGTCTTGAGTAGAAGTGAGTACAGCAAGGTAATAATGAAGACTACCATGAAGGAAATATGGGAGGCTTTGGAGGTTATACATGAAAGTGTAAATCAAGTAAGGAAAACAAAAACAAGGAACTCATCTTTTAATATGAAACCTTTTTGATGATGCTAGAGGAGAAAATCCCATAAATGTATGACCACTTCATCAAACTTGTAAGAGAAATGAAGGCTTTGGATAAGACACTCACCAATGAAAAAACTTGTGAAAAAAATTCTTAGGTTCAACCTAATGAATGGTTTGGCAAGGTTACATCCCTTAAAGACTCCAACCATGCCATTAAATTAGCTTTTGGAAAATCTTATTAATCACGAGATAACCCTTAGTAAAGAAGTGTCATCTATGAAATCAAATAACGGTCATTACATAAGATACCAGTCATTATGTAATGGTATTTTTGTCTTTCGTTACCATTATGGCCATTATTTAATAGTCGAAAAATTTTTGTAATTTATAACGGCCATAATGGTCACGTAATGGTAACGGCCATTATATAGCGGTGGCCATTACATAATAGAGCAAGTTCTTTTTTTTTTCATTTTTCTTCTCTTTTATTTCTTCTTCTTCCATTTTATTTTTGTCAAATCAAATCTCAGCCAACTTACCTTTCAAAACTCTTCATAGATTAACTCAAAAAAAATTAAAGAGCATAAGTTATGCTTATTAGTTAGTGCTAAGTCATAATTTTAATGACTTATGAAATATTTCTTAGTTTGTAACATTTTTCAATCTTTCATATAAAAATTGCATAGTTGTTTGCCGTTATTATTATGTTACAGTCGCGACAGCATCGTTACCGATACACTTGACCACGATCACGATTTAATCCATGGTGCCATCTACATCAAAAGAAGCAAACTAGAAGAATGTGGGAGTTGCATTGAAAGCTACTTCTGAGTACTGAAGCACCAATGATGAAGAAATGGATGATGAGAAGATGACTCAAATGACAAATCATTTTTGAAAAATACTTGGGAGGTTCCCTTAACAATAGAGAGAGCAAGGTTAAACAAGGGAAATATTATGTGGGAAGTTAGAACATATGAAGACCAATTGTCCTAAGGCCATAAATGAGAAGAAAGAAAAGAAGTATACAAGCTACTCCAAAGCAAGTGAATCAGATTATGATCAAAGAAAAGCTAGGAGAGAGAGCCAATGTGTGCTTCATAGCCTTAGAAGAAAGCACTCCATTAGAGGTACACTTTAATTAGTGATTTAGAAGATGATCAAGAGCTTAAAAAATGTTTAGTATTGAAAATCTTATGCAAGTTCTCAAATCCACTAATAATAATTGGAACAAAATTTTTGAAAAAATAAAATATTGAAAATCAAATTAGAGGAATTGAAAAAAAATTTAAGAGGTTGATAGAAGAAATCAAAGCTTTGTTAAATGAGAAAAAATTTTATGAACTATTTCTTTACAAAATGAAAATCTAAAGAAAGAAGTTTTAAGTTTGAAACTCTCTTGCCTCTTTTATTAAAGAAAAAGAAAATCTTGAAAAGATTTTAAGCTCCTAAGAGAATCAAGAGATAAATGACTTAGGCTTTGATCATTCACATCTTCTACCTCTAAGCCTACCTTTTGAAGGCTAGAACCTCTTCTCCACCATCTAGAATATGTGTGCATGCACCTACATATTTACATCCCGCACAAAGGCTTAACGTTAATTATGTTTTTATGTATAGGTCACAAAAACGAAGGCCTTATAAAAATACACATGCCCTTATTCCTAAGTCTCTAGCATATAGAAAATTATTTTATGATCAATCCTTCTATGAATCTAGAAAAACATTTACTTAGCAGTGCTACTATCATGGTAAATTTGGTCATAAGGCATACTTTTATTATACAAGGCTAAATGATGATTTGGTTACTTCAAACCCCCATAGATCCAAGGAAAAATAGATACCAAAGAAAATTTGACTAGTAGATTAGGAACTCTTTTAAAAAATGTTTAAAATGTAGAATTCAAAAGTGAAAAGAGTTTGAATGGAGTTGATGTGAAAAACAAAGGGACAGAGCTTTAAAGCAACAATTGGTATCAAATTTGTAATATATCTCTTACCCTTTACACTCTTATTTTGAAATATTCAATCTATGCTATAATGTAGAGAGTTACTTGTGCATATTTTATTTGGAAATGATTTCTAGTATATGAAACATGTTTGTTTGTTTGTTTGAAATTTGTTTTCTAAATTGTTTTCTTAAACAATTGCTCTTTGATTTTCCAAAATTGATTTATTTTTTCAATTACTTCATCTTTCATATTTTTTATTGTAACCCAACATTGTGCTTAACTGATTTTTAAATTTGGTATAAAGAGCCAAATATTGATATGAAGGAGGGATACCATAAAAATTGTTTCTTTAGGGAGGGTGTTTGCAAAATGATGAGCATTTTCAATAGGGCAAGATTGTTTTAGTATTTTGAGAAGTGTTTGATACTTATTAAAGTTTGCTTTGAACATATTTTGTCATGATGACACAAATGAGGGAAGTTTCTTAATGCATTTAAGATTAAAAAGGGAGTAAGATTTTTGTCAAATGCATATTGGTTTTGTCATCATTCAAAGAAGAGAAAAATGTTGAGCATGTGATCCCAAAAGTGAGATAAAGCTATCCGTTAATCAAACTCCTAAACATGTTTTAAATGATAACAAAATTTTTGACAATTTCTAATGTTGTGTTTCAAGTGTTTTTGTTCATTATAACTCACGTTTGGGAAAGTTGCAAAAAAGAGAAGAAAGAATTACAACGTACATCTCAAGGGTAAAACCTTGAAGATGTTCCTATAGCAAGCTAAGAAGTACCATTAAGTTACCCAAAGAGTTTTGCAAGCTTAATGCTCTTACAATAGAAGAATATAAAAATAAAGGCAAAAAAAGAAAGAAGAAAAGAGCCAAAGAAAGCTTTAGAAATAAGAGCAAGCATAGCCAAATTAAATTTGAAGCCTTGAAGAGTGAATGGCCCAGTTCATATGTGGAAGAGTCCATTCAATGAAAAGTTAGCCTACTCAGGGAAGAAGCATAGTTAAATAACGGTTGTTATGCTATATAGCAGATTTTCAACCTACTGTGACCGTTATTCACGTTAAATAATAGCAGATTTTTCTAGCGTATAATGGCCGTTAAATTTTTATTGTAACAATCTTTATGGTCGTTACTCTAAATGAGTGCAAGATTTTTTTTTTCATTTTTTGCAGGTTGGCATACCTTTGTCCTCTTATTTATTACCTTCCAAGAAAAGCTCATTTCCTTTACCATTCACTTTTCTTCTTCATCTCATCTTTACATTGTTCTTCTTCCTTTCGTTTCTTTCTACTCCACACTAACTCTACATAGCACCCATTCAAACTAGACCAGGCTAAGATCCATAATTCTAACATCCTTCTTCTCTTGACTTACAAAAATTAATTATTAAGGCTGCAATGTCCATACATGTTCATTATTTAAGTCAATTGTTGACTTTAGACAAAAATTATAAATATTATATTTCTATCTATTGTGTTTTATGCTTAATAGTTCGATATAATTCTTAGTTTTAGTGAATCATGTCAATATTTTATAATTTACAATAATTTGCAATTTTTGTGTAAAAATTGCATAACGATTTGTCATACCAGTATGGTACGACTGCAATAGTCCCATTATTGTTATACACAACCACAATTGTGATTTAAAACCATGAGAAGAAGCTATGCAAGCCAAGAATCCAAAGTAAATAAACAATCTTGTTCAATTTTGGAACTACCCTATTCAAGAAGAAGAAAACTGGAAAAAATCAGGGAGAACCATTGAAAAGTCTAAAGACAAGCCAAATGAATGGCCTATTCAAGCAATTGGAATGGCTCAATTCACTTTCTACACAAACCCATTCAATATGAAAAATGAATAAATTAAGGCAAAAGGTTTGAACGGCCTTGAGGCCTTGGCCTAGCTGAACAAACCCATTTAAGAAGTGAACTGCATAATAGGAAGATTAAACAGCTGGTACAAAGGAATATGCCTGATGAACGGTGTTGTTCATCTAGTAACTGCTAGTTTTCTAAAATTATATTTTGAAGGTTTTTCGGAAGTACAAACGACTAGTTTTTGCTCTTGCCTAGAAAAAGGGACCTCATCACATTTTGAAAAGGTTAGAAAGCCATATGAGAGAACATTGAGCTAAACTTGAAAGGGATTTCTTGCATTTTTAGGTAAAATGAGCTTTGTGTGATATATAACAAATCTTAAGTCTGTCCGAGAGTAAATTTTTTTTATGCACTAATTGTATCTTGTTATCTATCTTAGAGGCTTAGAAACTTATAAAAGTTAAAACCTTGTATGTTTATGGGTTGGTGCTTAGCCCACAAAAGCACCATGGTGGGTTTTGATCTCTTAAAGCCTTAAAAGGAGATTGAGTAGAAGGTTCTCCTTGAGCTTGCAAAATAGGAGGTTATTCTTACGCCTTGAAAATGAACAGTAAAAGATCTAAGTGGTTGATTAAGGAGTGGATGTATGTATATTATCCAACCACTATAGAACTTGTGCGTCTTTCCTTCTACACTTCTTATCTTTATTTGAGAAAGAGTGAATGTATAGTGTATATTTTGCTGCCAAAGATCTCAAAGAACTTCTAAATAAATTTCCAGAGTTTTATTTGCACCCAATTCACTCCTCCCCTTTTGTTGGGTTGTCATCATCACTAAGGGACCTACGAAACTTAATAGAAAGGCAAGTATTCATAGCAAAGAATATAGATCAACAATCTCCCAATCACATAGCAATCTCTTTATCTTACCAAAATAGACATAAAAAACTATGTGACTATTATGATTAACATACAAAGTTCCAAGCACGCAAGAATCATAATTTTAAATGTAAATCAATTGCATTATCAATATTATTATGTTATCATATGTATGTGTGAATATGTCTTGCTAATTATTGCAGCACAATAAGAGATGTCAAATTCAAATTGTGAAATAGGAGAAGACAATGTTACATACATTAAATTCAGAGCTAGATTTTCGAATAAGAGTCTCTACATAGCCTCCCAATCCTGCAGCTGTTGAATGCAATTTTTTAAGAATTCATCTAATGCTCTATTATGTATTTATACAATGTATCAAGCGCAAAAGGAATGGAGGAGTCTTTAATTTTCCAATCCTATCAAGAGTCCAAACTACAAGAAAATGAAAGTTAAAAGAAATGACAAAGAACATGAGGTAAATGTGATGTTAACATAAATCATACTTTATTATGAACACCAACCAGTTTCAATAGGGCCAGCAGTTGTCACCGTGACTTTATGGCCATTTGAAATGATTTCTGCTTGCAATACTCGTCCAACATCAAAAGGTTCAGGAGCATAAATAGACCCGTTGGCACCTGTTAAACAAAAAAAATAAATTGAATGGCATATTAGATAGAGCTCGATGTCAAGATGAGAAACCTAAAGATTTAGGGATCTAAAAATTCACTTTTCACTTGAGGAAACTGATGAGGTAGAAATTGCAAGAAATTCATAATAAATTAACAAATGGTACTTGTTTAGTCAGAGAAAGTAAACTGGACATCTCATCATTGAAGTATAATAAAATATTTGGATCTGCAGCCCTTAAAACTAGTTCCAATACTTACTTGATTAGGTATGCATATAAAACAAACCAACACCAAAATGAAAATTAAATTTTACCTGACTAAAACCACATAATAGTACTTGCAAAATTACAATAGTTCTTGATCTCGTCTAATACTACATATCCATTTTGTCTTTGAGTGTGTGCCAGTGTGCATGTATTGGGGAAAATGTTATTATGTGTTGGGAAAAATGTTACTACCACTCATTACATTCCCAATGATTTATACTCTAGATCTCACATCTGGATTATGGAACATGAATGATAGCAAATAACCATAAAAATAAAATTAAAAAATCTTAATCACATAAATCTTAAATGATTCTTTCATAGCACTGAAGTAATTGACATAATAACAGCATTTTTTTTAACTGAAACCAGGTGAATACAGGAGAAGGATCGATATAAATGACCACACTAATATGAGATTAGAGCTTACTTGACTTGAGATGAGTTTAATAGGAGGTTCTTTATATGCAGAGCAAATTATTTTATTACTAAGACCTATCCAATTTGAGCACAAAACTTCCTGTTGAAAATCTGTGATTGAATAAATACCTGAAATAGCTTCTTTTTGGCTGCCTTCAGATGATACACGACACCACTGAATTGAACACTTTGAAAGTGGTAGTGGAGAAGCATCTGATTTAGGCAGGAGTTGCAGACATGAACCTAGAGTTTCAGAACCATCCAGGAAATATGGAGCGCATTTATTCTCCTCAGCTCTCTGGCTCATTGCCAGCTGGAAGAATAAGGACATCAGTAGTGCAATAACTGTCAATAATCTGGCATTTTCATTATTATATAATGGTTGATTAACTGAACATGATAACTAAATATTGGGAAATAGTCACAAGAGACAATATCAAAATATATAGAAAGCAAAAAGAATGGAAGAACCAAATGCACGCATCTAGATTAAGGTTGTGATCTCAACTTTCAGGAACATTTATTGGCTCAACAGCCAAGCATTATACATGCCTCAGCTGCAAAACTTACAAACATCAATTTATATAACTTTCATGCAATATAAAAAAGGAAATATGAAAAATGCTTCATGTATTAGTTTGTTGTCCAAGGTACAATGTTGTCCATTTTAGTTTAATTCAATTAAACAAGTTCTTTGCCCAAACTCTTATGAACTCATATGAGAGGAAAAGCCGTTATTGAGGTAACATTTAACTCATATGAGAGGAAAAGCCTTTACTAAGGTAACATTTCTATCCCAAGTCCTTCAATTTAATGTGATTTTAAAGAAATTTAACTTCCAGCCAAAACTGTGTTCTAAAGTGCAAAGAGCTAATGTTGGAAAGCTTTATAAATAAATAAATAAATCTATATTATATATAAAAGTGACTAACTAAGGAAAACTTTTTTAGACATAAAAAGATATATAACTTTTCAAATTGACAATAATAAATTTAATTATAAATTTTAATTGGATGGACAATATTTTTTTCTTATAAAACTAATTGTTATAGCATTTTTTGAAATTTGTGATTATTTGAAATAAATGAAAAATATATAATATTTTGATCTTTAAAATTTATGACTATTTGAAATAACTGAAATAATGGATAAAGATGTTTATATCTTAAAGTTAGTGTTAGTTTATTTTTAAAATATATAAAAAGCTAAGATAAATACAATCTAATTTAAAATGTTTTTGAAATTAAACAAAAAAAACTAATGAATGATAAATCTATACTATATATACTATATATCAACATGGCTAACTAAGAAAAAAATTTCTAGACATAAAAGGATATAAAACTTTTTAAAATTGACAATAATATTCTCAAATTATAAATAAATTTTAATTGGATGCATAATTTTTAAAAAAACACTTATTATTTCAATATTTAAAATTTGTGATTATTTAAAAAAATTGAAATAATGATAAATTTTTTATACTTTTAAATTAGAGTTACTTTTTTAAAATATTTAAAAATAAGATAAATATCAACAAAGTTAAAAAATTTTAAATTAAATAGAAAAACTAATCAATAATAAATAACAAATTTACACTAAAAAAATGGTTTATGAAGAAGTGTCTCTCATAAAGTAAAATTTAGTATACATTGAATTTTTTGAAAACATATGTGAGTAAAAATATTATCCCAATATTATTTTAACATTTTAATTATTGTAATGAATATATATATTGATGATAGGTGATGAAAAAAAATTTACTTCTTAATATTATTTTGTTTAGTTTTATTGTTAATCTTGTATGATTCTTATTTAATTTTTAAGTTTGGTTTTTCATCATTTTTTCTTAAAGTTGTTTTTCATTCGCTTATTAATTAAAAAATCATATTTATTAAAAATTTATTTTATATGTATTCTAGAAATTTTTAATTAATTACAATTTTGCACAATTTATTCTCTTTATTTATATGAATATAAAATTACTAAAAATTAACTAATTCACATGTTTAATAATTATTTTAGTCACACACAATGCATATTTAGTAAAAACTAGTATTCATAAATACACACACACACATTAACTAACTAGTGAATCCGTTGTATTTTAAATAAATATTCAATAAAATTTTAAATATAAAAATTATAATATGCAATGCAAGCAAAAGACACTAATACAAGCTATTATTTAGATGATGTTCCAACTTCCATGACATGTACCTAATAAGTTGCTTTCTTCAATCCTTAGCTGAAATTTTGAGAAAACACTTTTTTTTTTTACTTACTTCTCCTCTCTTTTGTTAAATTTGAAACCTTAAGGGTCATATATATAAATAAGCTAAACATGGTCACAATAGGATTCCTATTCCATGCTTTTATATATAATAAAGATGTATATATATATATCTATATATGTATTTAGATATATATACATATATAGATATAGATACATACACACACACACAAGCATATATATATATATATATATATATGGGCACAACTACTACTGCAATATTTTATTCCATCCTATACTGATTTGAATCATTGCAAACCCATCTAGATCCAAAACCAAGCTTTTGCATCAAAAAAAGTCCAAATTTGTCAAGCTAATATTGGTCCGGTCAATCACACATCATAGAATATAATGTGAAAGAAATATTCACTATGGCAATAAGAATTGAGGAAAAATAAGCATGTTGTTTATGTGTATGTGAAAAAAATTCATGAATTTGAGAAGAGTTCCCCAAAATAATTTAGCAAGGAAGGTACTCTAATACAACTTTTGCACAATATTAGCTTCATTTTAACCTTTTAGAAAGAAATTAATGAAGGAAAAGTCATCATCCCTATCAAGTTAGTGAAACAGTTTTTAAAATGTGCCTAAAGCAACAAATCCAAATATATGAGAGGTTAAGGGAAAAAGTAACCAAAAATGCTCAGCTTACCTCTTTCTGAAGTTTAACTGAAAATAAATATTTCTCCCAAATCTGGGCTCTTAGTGCAAGGAGCTCATGCTCCATGTCCATCACCTATAAACAATACAATTTTCATATAATTAAAGCAATTTTTCCAATGAGAGGAAAAGGTCATAATGATATTACAACTAAACACTCTCAAGTTTCCACATAGATTTGCTTAGCAAACTAAGATATGCAGAATCCCCCAATATGAACACCCAAAGAAAATCAGAACAGAATAAAAATCAAGAAGAAATGAGCAACCAAATGGAGAAAATCAAGCAGTGATGCACCTGGAATAATTTTTTCTCAAAACAAAAGCAAAAGAAATACACAAGGGAGAAAAGAAGTACTCTTACATTTCACAATTGTTCAAAATTTCATATCAGATGACTAAATGAAGATTTAATGGGTTTATCCATTTAAGGACTTCTTCATTTCTCATTTATATACTTTTATCTCTTTACAACCTAAAGGAGTGAAATTCCGCAAGGTCGTGGAATCTACTTCATGAAATGAAACTTGAACTAGTCTTTCTCATACAGATGCAAATGTGTCTGGCTGACAGGATTATAAACCAGACCGTAGTAACAAATTTGGGAAGAAAACAGTAATGGACCTTGCTTGGCTGATGCAATAGTTTAATTCTTCTAGCTTCTTGAACTTCCTCAATAAGTTCCTCCACATCCTGTAATAACATCAATTTCATCGACAAATAACCACATTACATATTTGATAGGCAACACATATTGATATGACACTTGCGACAAAAATTAAATAAAATAGATTAACCACTGGTATGATTGAAGCTCTCTAATTCCAGTGGTAAAGGATTAAAAAGCTCTCTAATTCCAGTGGTGAAGGATTAAAAATATTCTCCCAATAATCAACAAAATCCTTTTCTTTTTCCTTTTCGTATTCTTTTTCTTTTTCTTTTTATTTTGGAAGCCTTCACATAGTGTAAACCTTCATTATATACATATGATGCATCTTACCTGTATTAGCACAAACAAATGGATGCTATTAAAAATTAAGAAATTTTAAATTTGCAAGTGACAAACAAATCTGTGTCCAAGTATTCTTTGCATCACAAGCAATTGACAACTTTTCCTCCTAAACAAAATCACATTAACATGAAATTCAGTTACTCAAATTGCTTTTGCAAGGGGTTCATCTTGAGGCTTAATGACTAGGAATAGCATTGCCTCCTTGATATTCTGAGAATCAGTTAATAACATGGCAACTAGATCAATACCGAGTCCAAGGATTTGGATTCTCATCATAGTCGTGTTGTAGACGTGTCAGTATGTCACAACTAAAATATAACAATCACGGTCAATGCTATTGTGAATTTTTTAAAAAAATTCGCAATAAGCATAAAATGAATATGTAGTAAAAAATATATATATGATAACAATAGTTAAAGCATTCAAATTAATAACTAATCAATTAGCTATTGGATTAATTATGAAAAATAAAAAGAAGAGATGAGAGAATGTAATACAAGCACAAAATACAAATACCCATATAATACTTTCCCCATTAAAAATTGTCCAATGTTCCAAAAAATAAGAAAAAAACCCAATCTAAACCGATCTCTCATACTTAGACGATAGACCTCATATATAATAAAGTAGCAATGAAAGAATAAACAAAAGACAAAATAACCCAAAAACCTTAGTGTTGTTGTCGTTTTGGCCCTTCTTTCTCTTCTCATCACTAGTCCATTAGAACTGAAAACCAAAGCAAGTCAAGAACCCCATCAGCATTGACAACTCCTTCAACAGCTCATCAACATCAACAAGTCAGGAACCCATCAGCATCGACAACTCAAAAACCTCCTCATCAGATCAACATGCAACATATAAATCATATACTCTTGAAGATTGAAGGAAATTACGCTAAATATATTCTGTTTTGCACCTCTAAGAATACCCATGTGCCAAAGATGAAAAAACTGAGTGAATGCTTTGTCGTTTCTTTTTTTTTTTTTTTTTTTTGAAGTGCCTCTCATCCCCTTTCCCTTTTTTCTGTCTATTTCAACTTTTCTCAATTTTGATTCAAATTTCAGCATTATTAGGCTTCCTCCTCTTGCTTTTTCAATTTGATTTGAGATTTTGGAACATCTTATTTGTTTCTTTCTATCACAGCATCACGCTGTGAATCCTTTGTATTGTTCACTATGTCACAGTTGTAGACAATTTGGCTATGAATGCAAAATCTCAATCCCATAACACCGAATATCGTATCCGCAACCTAATTTTCTATTACATATCGTATCGAATGATATTTAAAACCCTGACCCATTCTCCAACCAAACATTGGGGGCTAACCCATATTCAAGAGCATTGCAAAATGCTTCATATAAAGGCGTTGCTTCATCATCAACTGACTGTTCAAGAAATAGCTGATGTTGTACCATAGGGTCATTCAATGTATCGTATCCACTGCAAAGCTTCTATTAGAAATACTCAATCAATCATGGTCTTGATCTATAACACTTCGCCAAAGGACCGATAATCTCAAGATGGTTTATGATAAAAGTAGGATTTACATAATTGTCTTCCAAGAGGTGCCCCACAAGATTATCCAGCAAACAAAATGTTGTTGGAGGAGGGGGGACAATTGACCTCGAACCTCTCACATGCAGCAAGTTGCTAGCTTCATCACTGGAGAGATCATTTGATGTACTTAGGTCGGCCATCTTCTCCAACTCCTCTATCATATCAATCTTTCCAAAAGGAGGTCTTAAGTTAATTTCAATTGGTTCATTGTCAGGCCACCCAGTTGCACAACATTTGATTTTATAGCCACCTGTAAGTTTCTTGACCATTTGACTCAACAATCTCTCAACTAGTTCCATCAAGTAATTGTAGTTTGTTCACAAGCAGTGAACTCAAGGTTATGAGTCGAATCAATACCTTCATTCATAAACACAATCAAAGATACCAATAACTTACTATTTTAAAGAAAGTTTAGGTTCAGCCTTATATTTAGTTGATCGTGATGAGTCATAAATGTGCAGGCAGCAGCTCCACCAGGAAGCCCCTTGATCACAAGGGTTTCAACCTCCAAGAAATCAAGATTGTTAAGAAATCTTCTAATATCTTAGATTCCATATTCAACATCGTGTCTATAAGTTACAATAGCAAATTTCTGGATCATTTAAAATATAAGCTTCAGGAACCTAGCATGCCCTGAGGCCCAAATCTCAGAACAGCCAGGTTTTTCCCCTGGTGAGGTATGAAGACGAGGAGATAAAACTTGCTTCTCGCAATATTCCTCAATGGAAATTGAAATAGAGAATTTGTGAGGATATGGATTTCTTCCTTGAGCCTATGTTCCTTGAGTAATTAGAGAGAGGTAGTGTTGTGTACCAATAATACTCAAAGCATAATTTAAAGATGACATGAGAGGAAAAGTGGGTAATCTTAATGGGCTTAGATGTCATGTGGCAGGTGATGAATAAAAAGTAACTTAAGAATCAAGATATATCAATAGGGAAGCGTATATATTGCAGTGGCATAATATAGAAAAAGAGAAGATATGGAAGAGTATGTGAGAGAATAAATAATATGTTAAAAGAGATGAGAGCTAAAAAATCCCTGAATGAAATGTATAAAGGGGTTTTTGGTGTATTTATAATGTTAAGGAGAGAAGTGTATAATGTGGGAACTTGAAGGTCAGCACTTATTTTAGCTACTCAACAAATAATGAAGTGATACGTGTTCAAAAGGACACATGGTTAACACTCAGTTCTGCTAAAAAAGGTTAAAGAAAAATAGACTCTTTTTTGCGAGCAAACTCCGAGCCATGGTTTGAAATTGCAATCACGATTGCATATAACATTAATGGGGCTGTCATAATCGTAACATAACAACAAACTGCTATGCAATTTTGACACAAAAAATTATAAAATGTTACAAAATAAGAAATATTAATATAATTCAGTCAAACTAAGAATTACAACTAACTAATAAACATAAAACACTACAGATAGAAACAAAACTATAGTTTTTGTCCAAAATAAATAACCAATTTACATAAATAATATCTATTCCCAAGAATTTAATTTTTGTAAGAGAAGAATGATGTTGAAATTATGGATTTCCATCCAGTCTACTTGAATAGGCAAACACCCGAAATCTAGACCAAGAATTAATTTTTGTAAGGAAAAATAAGAAAAAGAGGGGATAAACTCATGTGTATCAAGCTAAATACCTAATGAAAACTTAAAATTTAACAATATATTACAAATTAAAAGCAAGTAAAACATTAAAATAGAAAGGATAGGAGGCAAGAAGAAGAAGGAAAAGAGAAATTCTGCAGGCTCTATTAATGTAACGACCTTAATAGCTGAACAGCCATAACTATTGTTACCATTACATAACAGCTGTTATACCCTACAAAAAAATTCTGCCTGCAAAATAACAAGCTTCATGATAACAATAAGCCTAAAAATTGTTACATAATAGTCGTCATGTTACGTAACGGCCATTATTTAAATCTATGCTCCGAGATTATCAAGTCAAAATTCTCCAAATCATCCTAGAAATATGAAAATAAATCCCAGAGTCTTGCCACCAATCTTAAAAGTAATTTCATGTATCAACATTTTGCCCCTTGCATAAGAATCTGCATGATTATCAAAAATATGATAGTTTACATCTATTCTACGTACAATTTATTTATTCTCGTACACAAAATAGTTCAATGTATTCTCCAAGTATTGCATTGGGTCCATAATCCTATCATCATCATCAGACCCAAGTAAGAAGCCTAAAGGCTCCAATTCCATTGTTAAATTAGAGACAGCTTCAGCTGCTTCATTAACACAATCATCCACATTTCCTTTCATTCTTGGTTCTTAGGAAATAGGGTGGTGTTTCACTAGTCAAGTATAATGCTTTATAATTCTGAAGTATCTATGGATACATGTGCTGAGGTTTGGGATTTTTAATCCTTTTATAATATGATTAGGGCTTTATAAACTATAACTGAATATTATCTATAAAATAGCTATGCCTGGGGTTTGGGATTTTTTATCCTTCTATGAGTATGATTAACTAAAATTATGCATGATTAGCAGGAAGAAAGAAAGAGTTTTGGCGCAAGAAGCAGTCAGTCAACTCCGGTTCTAAAATTCTAATCTTCTTTTTAACTTTGTGGTCATCTGGCAATGTTGTTCCCAGCCTCCTTTGCTCCCAACATCATTGATCCTTACTGCTTTCATTTCAAAATGATGCTTTTTTTGGCACAGTGAGCAGGATTTGATAGACACCCAAATTCCATGGCAAGGATATCATAATTATTAAATATTATGAACAGAACAATTTAACAAAAACAAAAAACATGTCAATTATTAGGAATAAAATAATTTTTTCTTGCAAGCATTATGTGAATGAAATCTGACCTCTGCTTTATGCCTTTAACTTATTAGCTTTTCATATTTTCAAAAAATAAAAAAAAAAGAAAGAAAATTTTTCCTTGCAGCTCCTAACAAGCAGAGAGACAAATAATAATTTGAGTGTTCATTTATTTTATTTTTGAGTATTCAGGTCTTAACATTTCACCAAACTATTTCCTCCCCAGGTGATGTTAATGTCTTTTCTATTGTAGAAAATAACAAAACAAAGATTTAATAGAAACATCAATGATAAAAGAACTTACGGGAGCCTGATTTTTGGAATTCTGAGCATTCCTTTCTTCTTCCTCCAAAGCCTCTCCAAATCTCTGCACAACTGCCCTGGCACTTTCAATTTCAGCACAGGCAAAAGATTTCTCTTGGTTGACCAACCTTTTAGCATCTTCAGAAGCCTGTGCACAAAACAGTACACTCAATTTTGTTAAGAAAATAAAAGATAGCCAAGGAAGGCTATATGAGATGTACATAAAACTGAGACCTTCTAATGGGTGAAAGTTAAAGTGATATAGTCTATGAAATGAGGATAATTAGGAAAGAATATCAACCACAATGGAGACACAATACCAATTTCTTTCCTATAATGTTTACGGCATTGGACCCAAAAATTTTGCAGATTAGAATGAGAGGCCTATATGCATTACAAAGTAACACTAAATACTAAAATATAACCAACACGTAATTCCATAAACATTGTAACAAAATAACTAAAAAAATGAAGGTAATTTTCAATAATAGTTTTCCTTTCTTCCTTTTGTTTCATTCTTTTTTCTTATGTTATAAAGCAAATCTACAGCATCCTTAACTCACCTGCTTAAGAAAATTAGCCAGCTTTTTCACTTCAAACTTCTCTTGAATTAATTCTCCTTCTTTCTGAGTTAATTTAACTGCTAGAGCCTCCACCTATGTAAAATATTGTAGATGGCAATGATTGTCATATTCCAAATATAGAAAAGTGAAGTACAAATACCTTCATATTCTATATGCATTGAGGAGATTTTTGCTTCAGTTAAACATGTATTATCATACTATGTGCATGACTAAATGCATATATGCACACACAATAACCAATTGCACATGATAATAGCACAGAAGTGAGGAACAAAGAATTATAAGCTCCAAAGGCATCTGACTAATAAAACTATCATGTGCATATTAAAGAGACCAACCATATGTCACAATTTGCAACTTTGAATGCCATCCCATAATAAACTACTTATAATTGATTCATACAATATAAAAGCTATTATATCCATCAGCCAAACTGAAGGAAACAAGCTCCAACATATGATGCACAAAGGATAAATTGACAGAAGAATGGCCAACAAGAATCACCGAATACTATATTGACCTCCCAAGAGAAAAATAAAAGCCCATCATCTACAGAAATAGAGATCACATCCTTCAGTGGCAACTTGAAGTTCAGAGCATCAAGCATTCACAAATTCCATTGCTTCAAAACACAAAAGTGTTGCCCAATAGAAACACCAAAAAAGACTTGAGACTCCCATGTGTGAGAACTTCTGAGATTTGAAATTCAATGATGCAGAAAGGAAATGTTGATTAGGCAAATCCAGCAATGCAACTTAGTCTTCTCCAGATGACCCGCAAAAATGAAGCATAGAACATAAAGATGAGTGAAACACCCATTTCATCAATCCATTATACATGAACAATTTGCTCAAGGCAAGGGTTCAGTGACATCATATTGTTGTGAGATTCAGTGATAGATGATACAGAACATAGATTTACCAGACCAGCCAGATTCACCCATTGATCCAGACAGAGCTTAAGGTCACTCATCTTAGTGTTTGAAATCTATTAATGCCATTTGATGAAACTGTTATATATACTATAAATTCAAATATATTAAGTTCAAAAACGAAGTGAATGAGGAAATGACAACAGAAAACAAAAATGTGGCTGGGGGGAGAGGAAAGAAATGCTAACCATAGAGATAGCTTTCTCTACATCCTCCTTGTTTCGCCCTGCCATACGTCCTCTTAAAGATTCCAATTCATCTCTAAGCTTCTTTAACAAAACATGTCCTTCCAAAGAAGCCACCTCTCTAAGCTTTGCCTGAATCATAAGAAAGATAAGTCATCTATCCACATTTAAAAAATTGTAGGCTTTAAGTCCAGGGAAATAGCATAATAAACAGAAAATAAAATCGGCTTCCATTAAGCTAAGGAAAGACACAATATAACGTTGAATAGCAAAAATCAAAATGGAGAAAACAATATTGAGCATTGGAATGAATTATTGATAGACCAAACAAAGAAAAGTAAATAGATATCCCATGCAATCTATATATAATGGAAAAACTTGAAAAGTTTAAGAACCTCCTCCGACAACTTAGCAGCAGCAGTCAAGTTCTTGTCAAATTTACTAGCAAGGTCATGAACAGAGAGGCGCTTGTGTTGATCTGCCAGCTGCATAGTTTCTTGTTCTACAACCTCCTTTAAAGACGGACCATTGCTGTCCTCTTTTGGCTCTTCCAGAATCTCATTAGCAGGTCCTAATTTATATTTTGGAAACTGATTTGAAGGAAAGCTCACATCAGCTGAAACTGGAAGAATTACTTCTGTCTGCATCTTTTCTTCTATTTCAGGAATTATTTTTGTCATTGCTTCAGATTAGATTCACTGTTTACCATAAGCCAAACAAAAAGACAATCTCAAACTTCAGAACTTATAAGAAAGCATGAAAATGTAAAATCTAAATGCATATTGAAATGTCAGATCCAATCAATTCATAGTGCAACTGTAGTGTTTGCACAAGAACAAATTAAAAATATCAAAAAGTAAAACACATTAAGCATGCTACTTTGCATCATATTTTAAGAAGGCACCAGGTACAAGATTCTATAAAACTCTTGATCATCCACTGGCCACTCATACCCAAGTATATTAAAAATAAATGAAGAAGGAAGGTACTATTCCAATATGAATTAGAAGAAAGGCAATATAATTGAAGAAGGAGAGAGTAAAGGCATTTGACATATTAATATACCCAAGTAATGAATCCTAGTAAGGCAACGCAATTTGTAAAACTCCAAATTTCAATTAAATTAAAAACAGCAAAACCACATTATTAACTTCATTCATGAAATGGTTATTCATTCTGCAATAACTTGTGATCCAAAGTTAGCCATATAAGTTTAAAAACAAAAAGAAAGAGAAAGAAGATTTGGGGAAACCTTCTACACTCTAACAGGGTCTTTTGGAATTTTTGTTCAGTCAACAACTGTATAACAGGAAATAAGAGAAAAAAATAAAATAAAATTCATCCCAATAAAGCTTTAAAAGAGTAATATACAAATTACATAAAAATTTTTAAATTAGCTTGTTAGAGAAAAT
The DNA here is from genome assembly GCA_949677035.1 of Omphalea diandra. Classification (NCBI taxonomy): domain Eukaryota; kingdom Viridiplantae; phylum Streptophyta; class Magnoliopsida; order Malpighiales; family Euphorbiaceae; genus Omphalea; species Omphalea diandra. Next base: position 27,983 of record CATIWR010218402.1, read on the forward strand.
TCACTCTTAGAAAGAGAATTATTTTCCAAAGTTAAAAGTTCGATGTTTTGTACTGCATCACAATAATATCAATTCACTTTACCAATTCTCTCCACACAGTACATTCCTCACCAATCTACACAAAATTTTTACCAGAAGAACATTCAGCACAAAAACAATCACACCCATCCCATAAAAACAAGACCTGCAACAGATAAAGAACCCAATTCTTACAATGGCAAAAGAAATCAACCCAAAAGGATAAAAACGAAAAGCAATGACTTAATGATTCAACAAATAGGTGAAAACCCAGATGAAGAAATACAGAAATGCAGCTTAAATAAAAAAGGAAGAACAGGAATTAGAAACAAACATTTAGAGATTAAATGACCACTTAAAATGCTTAGCACTGATAGTACATTTAGCAAGATTCTCCAAGCAGGTCGACACTACACAAGACTATAGAGAGAGAGAGAGAGAGAGAGAGACAGAGAACAGGAAGCTAAGGGGAATGGTTTTGAGGTTATTGCTTTTTAAAAAGAAAGGGAGAGAAAAGGAAAAAGTCTATGTCTATGCTATGGAGTGGTACCAACTCCTTCCTCTTTCTCTCTTGGTTTGGTCTTTCTTTCTTTAGTTTCTCTTTGGTTTAGTATGGTGCGCGTCTCCTGTGTCTCAACAACCTCGATGTCTTTTCTTTTTTATTTTTTTTCCTTTTATTTTTCTTTTTTCTTCTTCTGTTTCATTGTTTTTGGTTAGTCCCTACCACCATCATCGTAATTTCTGTTAAAAGAAGTGTAAAGCCTGCTCTTCTCTCTCTCTCTCTCTCTCATGCGCTGGCCCCACTCGTCCCACCTTAGTCTTTCTTTCTGAGTTCCCATGCCATCAGGTTTGGCTGGTAGATTGCTCAAAGCAAAACACGCTGGTTATCATCGTATTAACGTAATTGCCACTCTTTGTATTTACGTATTTACTTCTCTTCAGATTATTAGATAAGCTGCTACTTCAACATACTAGCTCTATGTCGTGGAATGCACGTTTAATATAGCAATATATTATTTTTTTTAATTTGTATTATTATTTAAATAATCTATTAAGATGCATAACATTTTATTTTATTTTATTTTATTTTTTAAATATATGATATGCATTTTTTTACTTTTTAATTATATAATAAATAATATGCACTGATTTATTTTTTTAATTAGATAGTTTAATAGTATTTTTATTCTTATTTTTTTATTTTTATCCACATATCATTTATTTTTTGTATTATTTAATTGTATGTTTTTATTTGATTACTTTTATTTTTTAAATAGATTAATTCTTTGTTCTTTTCATTTGATTGATGAGTTTTTTTATCGTATATTTTAATGAAATTAAGATTTTTATGTATTAAAATTGTTGTTGTTTCAACATTGATTGTTACGCCAACAAACAGTGTTTATACGATTTTTAATGTGAATAAATCTTGAGTGTAGTACTAAATAAATAAATATTTAAAGGAAAAATTCATGATTAGTGACTTACAAATATTGGAACAAATATTCTTTATTTGATTTTGAGTATTGTAGTAATGTAGCATACAACAAATTACAATGAGTGTTTTTTAAGTTTTGAATTTTGAATTTTTTTGGAGATAAGTAATCTACCATTATAATATTTGGTTGAGATTAAAATTTATTAATTGAGAGGATGAATTAATTTTATTATTATTATTATTATTATTATTTAAGCAAAGTTGAAAAAAAAATCTAATTGTTCTTGAAGCTCAATAATTAATTTTTAACCAATTAGAATAGAAAATCTTTTGAACTTTAATTTCTTTATTTAGTAATCCAATCATATCTGAGAGACATATAATTAATTGAATATTATGTTTAAAATTATGCAGTTTTAAATTTTATAATAATTTGAAAATTATTTATTTATATTACATTTAAGCATATGATTTTTTTTTTTTTGCAGTATTGATTTAAATTTAAAAAATCTAATAGATGAAACTTGTATCTTGAAATTACAATATCATCACCCTCTTGCTTTTCAACAGTTGTTTCCTAAAAAATTAATCACCTATTTGTTATCTTTAATAATATGACAATATTTTTATTGAGAATTATACCAAAATATTTGATCAAATAAATCTCTCCTCTCAACAGCTACTATTTTTTTTTTTTTAGAATGACATTAATGTACTTTGCCTTCATTGAAGTTAAAAAATTAATATAGAAAAATAATAAGTAACAGTGCTGAAATTATTTTTCAATTTGTATGATAAAAAAGACAAATGTGTTACTTTTCATTAAGAAACATCATATTGTTACAATTAAAACTTCAGTTTTTATAATTGATATCTCATAATCTTAAGGCTCTCACTTTGATTCCTTTTGATTTTTTTACAATCTGTCTCTTTTTAAAAACGGAAAATTAATAATTACCTAAGATTTAGTATTATTATTATAAAAGGAAAATAATTATAGTGGATAAAAACCTCACATTATTCAATATAAGGTGCACAAAAAATAGTAAAAATAAGAAATTATGAATTAAAAAGGATAAGTAATAATGGTTCTGTTTAAAAAATTTGTGCTCTAAATAGAGTAGGGGTTGATAAATATATTATAAATGTTATTAAATTTTGAAATAGAAAAAATATATTAAATATTAAAGTGTTATTATTACAATGTGATTATATTTTTAGGTAATGAAATAATTGATAAGAGAATAGAAGAAAGAATGTGATCATTTATGAAAAATTAATGAATTATTTGTATATTTAAACCAATAACTTTGCATTTGCTACTCAATTTTTTGAGATATTAACACAAGAACTATTTTTGCCTTCCCATACGCATATATGCAATGTTCTACCGATCAAAGAAAAAATTGAAAAAATTTGAAAAGAACAATAATAATTTTGTAACCTACAGTAACTTATGTAATTGGCAATTGATGAGATGATTTAGAAAAAAAAAAAAAAAAGAGTGTGATATTTATTAAAAATAATAAATAATTTTTGCATTTAATACGGTAATAGGCAGTAATTTACGCTACCGATAATGGATGAGAGATTTTTTTTGAAAAAAATAGATATAATAATTTATGAAAATTAATGAAAGATTTGTGCATTTAATAGATAAATAATTTTGCATTTATTATTCATTTTTTCAGGAGATTAGTAACTGAAATTGATATCAATATTTTTTTTCAGTTTTAAAGAAGGAATTAATTTATGAAAATTAATGCATGATTTTGGGCATTTATTAATAAATTTGTAAAAAGCTACTTGTCAAATTTTAGAGAATTAATTTATAAAAAAGGAATATCATTTATTAATTTTTGAGAAGAATACCACTTATTAAGTTTTTGGAAAGCCACTTATCAAATTCTTGAAATTATTGGTTTGTTTTGTATTATAAATATTTATAAGATAGAAAAAATGAATGCAATAGTTTATGGAAATTAATAAAATGATTTTGTATTTGATACTGCAATGCTAGTAACTTATGCACCTAACAATTGATGAGATAATTTAGAAAAAATATATAATAATTGATAAAATTTAATAAATGATTTATGTATTTAATAGTGAAATAATTTTGTATTTGTTACTCAATTTTTCTGAACATTAGTAACTAAATTGATGTCAATATTTTTTTATTTTAAGAAATAAAATAATTTAAATAATTAATAATTCATGCATTTATTAATGAAATAATTTTTTTGAAAAATTATTTAGCAAATTGTAGAGAATTAATCTGTTGTAAGGGAATACTATTTTTCAATTTTTTGAAAAGAATGTCACTTATCAGAAAAAAAAAAAATTTTGAAAAGCCACTTATCAAATTCTTAGAAATTAATATATATATATATATATATATTAATAAATGATTTTTACATTTAATATTATAACCGATAATAACTTATGCAACCGATAATTGCGGAGATAATTTCAAAAAAATAAATTAAATAATTTATCAAAATTAACGAATGATTTATGTATTTAATAGTAAAATAATTTTACATTAACTACTAAATTTTTTAGAAAATTAGTAACTCAAATTGATGTTAATATTTTTTTAACTTCAATGAATAAAACAAATGTATAAAAACTAACAAATGATTTGTGCATTTATTAATGAAATAAATTCTTTGACAAGCTACTTGTCAAATTTTAAGGAATTAATTTACAGGAAAGGAATATTATTTATCAATTGTTTGAAAAAAAATGTCACTTAAGCCACTTATTAAATTCTTAAGCTACTGGAATGCGAGTTCGATGATGAGAAACTAGTTAAATTCAGCTCTAAGAGTGTGAAGGAAATAGTGCTTAAGAAGAGATAAAAGTTTAGAGAAAAAAAAAACCTTGAATCAAACCTATCTCTCAAACACCCCAAGCTAAGAGAGCCTACGAGAGATTGAAGTAGTGGTCTGTACAGCTAACTGAAAAGGTCTATACAAACTACTAAAGGCTTGTACAGATAACCCATGAAGGACCAACAACAAGACGCTTCTGGAATAGTGATAATCAAGCCTAGATGAATATATTGACAACCTAAGATTTGTATAGACAACTTTCAAGCCCTAAACTCTAGAATATTGATTGATCTTATCATCAGAGAGTGAAAGAGAGGAAGGAATATAGTGTAATTCGTGCTATAGATAATAATTGCACCTCTTTCCCTCTATAAATATCCCTTTCTCTATTTTGAAGAGAAGGACGAGGTCAAGATTACCATAGGAAAACCCTGCCAAATTAAACGTTCAACCCTAAAATAGGCATTCTTTAATAGAAATTCCTAACTACATTAGCTTTTGCCTAAGTGATTCAAGGTAAAATCCAAGTTCTACGCCTTTTAATCATTGTTTCCTTTACACATTTAGAGAAATTTTTATACATATAGTGCCTCTGAGGGTTGAGAGACAAAAATTAGAGCATTTAAAGATCCCACTTTCCTTTTCTCTTTTTCTCCTTCCCCTTCTCTTTTTTTTTTTTTTTTAAATCTACCTAAAATAAATCTAATGATTTGTATAGATATTTAATTATCTATACAGACTAATGTGAGGTTTGTACAGACCGCTACTATTGTTTACAAGTATTGTTCATAATAATCTTCTCCTTAATTTTTCTTTGTGATTTTTTAGCTTTCTTTTTATTTCCAAAGCCTAATAATTGGGGGAATAGGATACATTGCAATGACCAATGACCCTTATCCCCCATCTACATTGTAATGACCAATGGCCCTTATCCCCCATCTTTAGGTTATACCCTTCAAATGGACTTAGTTTAAGTATGCATGATTTGCATTCTCTATGTTTTATTTGTTTCACCTTTTTATTTCTTGAGTGTAGTTGCGCATGAAAGTGATGGAAAAAGGCTTATGAGGCCAATGATCTCTTAATTCATTACTATTTGGTAGAGATTGTATTTGTCTTAACATTTTGTTATTCTATCCATTATATATCCTTAAGGGAGATTAGGTTAGCCTTTAAATGGGTAACTTAGCCCATTTACCCTTTAGTGACGTGGGTGGTAAACGTGCTACATTTGGGAGAGGATTCACCTTCCAAAGATCCTAATTTTTAATTTTTAATATGCTTTCCATTTGGTTTTATTGATTTTTTTATGTTTTGGTTGTCTCTTTGTTCTTATTGGCATAGTAGCCTTATTCATGGCTAAATGTGCTATTTATATTCCTTTTGGCACATCTAACCTACTTAAGGCAAATTGAGAGAGGATTTTAAGATTCTTATGACCCTCATTTTGACCCTACATTTTGCTCAAATGCATTCATGCTTTCATTTATGTGTATTCTGCATCATACACCTTCATCAATGCAAGCTTATGTTATAAATATGTGTTATAACCATCACATGTTTTATGAGTTCGATATAGTGTTTATTGCAGTAGGTTAAGACCTTAATGACCTGCTAGTCAAGTCAATGACAATGAGGACTTAAAGGTAAGTGGTCATTTTAGGATTTCAAAATGCAATGTAAAAGATGATATATGGTTCCCACTAGTTGTTTAGTTTGATCAAGTTTAAGGGTTGTTTTCCTTTATGTTTAGTTTATGTATAAAGAGCTAATGTGTTCTAATTTTTGCAAATTGGGAAGGTCAATTAATTAATATTTTATGATCATTCATTTGGTTACATATTTTCCCCTTCTATGTTTAAATATGTACCCCCTTCTTTATCTGCATGGCGATTATTGGTCATGTTTGATTGTTATGGGTGGATGAACAAACACTAGATGAACATTTAGGATCACCTAAAATGGATTAAGTAATTAATAAGGTTAAAATTATAAATATGAAGCAAAGCTACTTAAAGATTGAATCGCAAAGTTTGGGCAGTTTGAGGGTGTCTAACCTCTTTCCACATTTTACCCAATTTTCAAACTTGATCTCTGATGGGTGAAGATGGTCCAGGCCTTCTAGTTAACATATTAGACTCGAAATCTATCTTTGCAGAATTTTGTCTCGACTAAAGTCAGATGGTGACTTTTAGTCAAGTGTTTAGGGTAATACCAAAGTATTATGCCACTATGGCTCCCCATTGACCACTTAATTTCAAAAAAAGTTTCAACTTACCATGAAGCCTTCCTAACTAATGATCCAAATGCATGTCATATAACCAGGTAAACAACTTCCCATGATATATTATAACAAAAATTAATGGAATTAGACAAAAAATTTTGATCAATAAGTACCGATAGATTCTCTTGGGAATAACAATGAAACTAATGAATTAGCGACAGATTTAATATTCGTCACAAATTCCATCTCCAAAACTGGTGCCAGTTTTATTGTAAAGGTTTCTTGAAAAAATATTTTATCATTAATTTAGCGATGATTAGAGACAAAATTTTTTATCACTAACTTTTTTATTCTAAAATAAAAATTTAAGAACTATTTGAGGAAAAAATTTATTGAGAGATTTTAGTTCCATTGCTAAATAATAAAGGATTGGTGATAGATTTTTCTATCACTAATTTTTTTACTTCAAAATAAAATTTAAAAATTATTTGGGTGGAAAAATTAGCAACGAATTTAGTTTCATTATTCATTAGCAAAAAATGTAGTTTAGTAGCTAATTAGCGACAGATTAGTGATCAAATTTTTTATCACTAATTTTTTGACATTAAAATTATTGACCCTTATGCACTAAGCAAGGGGATTGAATTGATGGAAAATTTAAAATTTGAAGGAAAGGTTTGTTATGCAAGTGTTAAAAGAAGTAAAAGAAGAATAGAACACAAAGTTCAGGTATTAACTAACCCTATATCCTATATCCACTCCTTAATTCTTCTAATTGGGTGTTCCACTAATACTCAATGGTGTTTTACAAGCTTACACCAAACTTTACAACTTGTGTTTTACAAAAGCTCACACATAACCTTACAAGTGTTTCCCAAGGCTAACGCTCAAACCTATACAAGAGTTTTCTATTGGCTCACTCTCAAACCCAATCCTAAAGGGTGTTTAAAGCTCACACCAAACTTCTTACAACCTAATAACAAAGAGTAATTAAGAGAGAGAAGGTTGAGAAATAAATTTATAAGAGTTTGGCCTTAGTAAATGCTATTCTCTTCCATTTTATTAATAAATCCTATTCTCTTCCATTTATGTCCATTTAGTGGAGTATTTATAAGTTACTCCCACCAAAAGACCTTAAAGATAAAACTATGCCTAAATCTCCAAGGTGTTTTAGGTAAATTTGCATTTAATGTTTGTTAGGCCATCGTCGCAATCACTATCTACCTTTCGCTCTGGATTTTGCTTAGTCATGGTTGTGATCTTCAATTGTACCTAATGGTTAGTGACATGGGGCAATTTAGCATTGATCCTTTAGAAGACTAGCCATTAGAGCCCTTTCTTTTATTTTTGAATGTTATGATCACTATCTCATGGTAACGATTGTGATATTAATTATGTTGGCTATTTGAATGCTACTACTGGTCATGATTATCTCTATACAATTTGGAGTTCTTGAGTTGGGCTTGTAGCGATCGTTATGGTTATGTTGCAGTGATGACATATGAATTTTAACAGTCTTATGACACATAACTTATGTTGGATGTTGCTCTAAAACCCCCCTCAAACTTGATTGAATGTCGTGGTTGCTACTAAGGATGCGATGCTCACCACGATTACTTCTGCCTAGTTTGTGTTTAAGACTTCACTTAGTAACAGTTGCGATTTTGTGGGTAGCAGTCGTTATTTACAATCATTTCTTAATTTTGTGCTTCATTCAACTTCCAATGATGTTTTATCTTAATTTCTTCAATCACCACACTTAGACAAGGCATTAGAGCTATTTAATCTTATGTTGTCAAGATCAAAAGAGTGTTTAACCTAGGTTTGACCACCTAGTCCAATAAAAATAAAATTTTAAAAATTTTCTAGATAGAAAAAGCACCTAAAGTCATTAGTATGAGCAAGATTCTTTACAAATCATATAATTCATAAGATGAGGCTAATGAAGCTTATAATAATCATTTGTCTTTGAAGAGAAATGGGGGACTTTTAAAACTCATTTCATCAACAAATGAAATTGAACACCAATTTATAAATAAAATGAAGATTGAATAGAGATTATTGACAAAGTTTTCTTATATAATTACTTTACGTTTTTTTTATTATTTATGCTAGATTTATGTCTATGATCTTATTATTTTGGACTATGTTCCTTCTTTTGCTTTTCTCTTCCATTACAATGAAGCAATTTTAATTAGAACAATAGAAAATTGATTGGAAAAGAAGACTTTTTTAGACAAAATAAAAATTTCTTCAAGTACTAGTAAATTGGCATCACATGATAATATCCAATTCAAACATTAATTTGTACATGAAGAGTTAATGTTTATTGTTTTATTAAAGTTTATGTCAATAAATTCCATATTAATTGATTACACCTAACCAAACATAGCTTTTGGTTCTCCTTTATTTATGCTCAGAAGAGCGCACAAAAAGTTTGCATAGGCAGAAGTAATCGTGGTAAGCATTATTCTAGTGTAGAGATAACATCCATTCAAAGCATTAAATGATATGCATATTACACATGCAAAACATGTTATTCAGACTAATGTAAATAAAACTGGAATGCATTTCAGATGCTAGTAATTAAACACTACACAGAGGCAACCTCATACAATAAAAGATTAATTCATAAATAAAAGTCATCCATAAACTAACATTTATTCATAAACAAGTTCGATATAAAATAAGACTAACCAAACTATTATTCATTCATTCATAAATAAAATTAATCAAACTATTATTAATTATTATTCTTCAGAATAGCAGAATTCAAAATAATACAATTAAAGGACAAATTTAAATTACATATTAAGAAATTTAAAAACCATAAGCTTCAATTATCCATATCATCAATATCATTCTCTTTCTGCCTTCCTAATTATGGTGTAGAAAACAACATGGTTTGCACTCTACTTCATCCATTTTTCTCAAGTGATGAGCAGCCACAAACCTAAACCAATGCCTTTGAATCCTAGTAGTTTTTATAACACCTTGACCATTTTGCCTTGGTACATAATCATAAATCCAAAACCTCTTTAGTTCAAGGTCATAAAGATACAACCTTTTAGCCAAGATTTTAATATGTGGCCTTGTAACACTGATAGAGATTCTTTATTTTTATTCAAGTAACAAAGGAAAAGGATTAAATAAAAAAGGAAAAGGAGTGAATAGAAAAAATTGATAACTAAGTGCAATCTAATTTTAATTTCAACTTACTATTTGATACTTATAATCACACTTGTTCATTTGACATATAAATTGAGGAAATGCTAGCATTGGTTACACCACTTCCATAGTAACTAAGAAAAAAGGAATATGTCAACTTATATTTAAAAAAGTACTAAAAAATATTGATGATAGATCTTAGCACAACTTAATTGTTTGCATGTTCTTGTAATTGTTGAGACAAAGGATCAATGCTTTGAACATCTCCATATTCATAATCATCAACATCATAAAAAACAACTACTACATCATCAGTAGGTTGTGGTGGTGGAGCCTTATACTCAATCTCATCGCCATCAGTATTAAATATAATAATATCCATCAATTCATGAGATACAATGTTGAAAAGGACCATTGAAGTCAGCTTCACACATTACCACTTCATCATTTACATGACTTCATCATTAGGATAAATACTATCTCCCTCAAATTCAACCAATGTGACTTTAAACCTCCAAGAGTGGTCCTCTGAATTGTGGACTCAATGAGTAAAATACTTACCTAATGGTTGTCCAATATTCCTAATGATTTTGTGAGAGACTGTCATAATAAAAATTGCAAATTAAATTTTAAAACTAAAAACACTGATAAAATTAATTTTGATAGAATTGATAAAAAATTATTTGTGCTCACCATTGATAAGAGAAACTAATTTTTCTTTGATAAAAAAAGTACCCATTGTAGTGTATGGTATACATCTATATATACACACACACACACACATATATATAATTATAAATATTATTATTTTTATAATATTAATATTTTATAATATTAAGATATTTAAAAATTATAATATTTAATATTTATTATAATATTTATTTTATTATTATATTTCATATTATTATTTATTATATTTTATATTATTATTATTATATATAACAATTAAAGAAATACCTAGCATTGCTATATATATATATATATATATATATATATATATATATATATATATATATATATATGTGTGTGTGTGTGTGTGTGTGTGTGTGTGTGTGACAAAGTCAAAAAATTTATTCGAAAGGGGTCTAATTAAAAGTATATAAAAATAAATAATATATATTATCTCCAAAAAAAAAGATTATAGATAAGAACTATATTTTGATGAAAGTCAATGCATTAACTCAATTATATATTAATATCCAAATATTAATAATTTAGTATAATTATATCATAACATTTCCCTTTTGTTCTTCATCTTTTGAAATTGTTGCATAATAGTTTCATTGCTAATACTTAGAAATACATATTTTTTAATATAAATTTCAAAAAATCATTCAATAGCCTATCTCCCATTTGGTTGCATAGTGAACTCTTAATGATATTAATTGCTGAAAAGTTCTTTCCGTTGTAGTTGTAGTAAATGGTAAGATCAACAACTTAACGAACAAAAAAAAAAACAATGGAAAAATAATATATTTTCTTGTAGCAACCATCTTTTGAGCAAGATCTCATATTCCTATTAATTTAGAAAATTTTTCATCCCAACACACATAAAAATAAAGGTTTCAAGTTAACTCCCAAGTTCGTATAAAGTCATTGTAGAAAATTCAAATGGGTAAAATTTTGCAAGGTGTAATAACTTGTTTTTATCAAATTCAGAAAATGAATCTCTAGGATCAAAACATGTCATGTATAAAAGTAATTTTGTGTTTACTTCATCAAAACAATGATTGATCTTAAGCTTGCATGTCAATCACGAAATAGAGTATCTCAACTCGATAATTGTGAAGATTAGTCATTTTTTTAGTTCTACGACACGATCTACCTCGAGCTACACACACATCTTCCATATTTGGCATAACTATCCCATGTTTGCTGCAAATTAGAAACTTCAAATAACAAAATCTCCCAACCATTATCTCTCATTACTTATAAATGAACTTTTGATACTTTAATCAGACTCATTACATTGACAATATCTTAATTCTTCTTTTGTAAAGCTTGTGATAGTTCATGTGTGATTTTCAAAATTTTTCTCATAAGATGTAACACAAATATGAACTCAAAACCATTCATAATATCTAGCAAATCAATGGCTTTAGCCCTTTATGGATCATTATTGCCATTCTCTGTAACATACTTAAGAACATCAAGAACAAAAGCAAATAAATGCATCAAATTAATGAGCGTACCATAATAGGAACTTCAAAGGGTATCTCCCAGTCAGTTCAATGTCATTTCTTAATTTAGACCTTTTTCCTATTTTGATTTTATCATTTGTAATGCTTTCAATGATCTCTTCTATTTACTCCTCTTTAAGCACATCCCTAGGCTTACAAGCACCTTTAACAACATTACATAAATGTGTAACAATATTGAAAAAAGAACCAATACTTGTATGCTTTTTAGCTACAACAACAAGCGTGAGTTGGAGTCGATAAGCAAAATAATGGACATAATAAAAAAGTAGAATTCTTCTTTAATATCCAACTTTTTAGTCCATTGAATTCACTTCTCATGTCGCTAGCTCCATTATAAGATTGTCCTTTCAAACTAGAAATGCTCAAGCCATAAGTTGAAAATAGAGAACTAATACCTTTCTCAAGTGATGTTGCAGTTGTATCAATAACAAGATGAGACTAAGAAAACTTTCAATGACAATTTCACTCTTATTCACTTAACATATAATAACCCCCATTTATACTTTAACTGATTCATTCTCACACTTATCAATTAAAATGGAGAAAAAATCATTTTCAATATCCTTAATGATGGCATTTGTTGTCTTAATTGCAACTACATTTATAATATCCTTCTGAATCTCTGGAGATGTAAGTTTGAGATTTTCAGGAGAATTCTTCAATACAACATTATTGATTTCCTCATTACATGAAGAAATAACTTTCAAAAGTTCAATAAAATTTCATTCATTTAATGATTCTTTTGACTCATCATTTCCTCAAAAACCTAATCCTTGCATCATGAGATAGTGCAAGCAAACAACTGATGTATTTAACCTACAACAATAATCAATTTTGACTATTTTGATATTTTAGAAAAAGACACTTTAATATGTTGAGCATGATTCATCAAATCTTCACAAGCCAACCTACATTTGTTATTATCACCATTGTGGTACCCAATATGATCCCTCAATCTTTCTTTCTTGCACTAATTATTAATTCTATCGGAGATAAAAACATCATGCCCTCTTTCACTACATCCCATTGAAAAAATATAACAATATAAACAAAATCTTGCATTTTTGTAATGCTATACTCCAACCAACTTCTGAATTCACCAAATCAAGATGCAACAAATTTATGTTTTCAATTTCCATCAATCCTTCAAGGAAAATTATGATCATGTGGTTGACATGAACCTTTTAACAAGTAAACTCTACGAACTTGTTCAATTAAGTGAGATGGATAGTTCATTATGTTAGGCCATAGTCCTGGATCATTAGAAAGATTTTCTAAATTAACCTCAATATTATCTTGCTTTGATAATTCTTGAATATAAGTAAGTGCATTGACTGATGAGGATGATGACTCTATAATAGGTGATATTCTTTTATAAAATTGTTTCATTATCTAAGAAAAAATGAAATAAAGTGATAATCATATTGAATTATTTAAACAAATTATAGTAGGTGAAATTTTATAAGAAGTTCTCTTTTTATTCTAATTTATGCAACAAACAATTTTCAAATTACAAAAACTATAATTCAACTAGGTCCCAAAAAGAAAATAATCAAGAAAAAATCTACGACAAAAAATGTAAATCAAATCCAATAAAAAATAATTATAAATATAAAATTACCTAAAAAACTCTTTAGTTGTTTTCAAAAATGGTTAGGAGAAGCAAATAAGAGACAAAATAATCAAGAATGAGTTGTAAAATTTGAAGAAAAAAAAAAGTTGAAGCTCACAAATTTTGAGGAGAAGGAAAGGGATGAAGTTCATAGTAAAAATGGTTCCATATAGACAGATTAGGCTTTTTTTTTTTTAACATAAAGTGTGAAATTATTAAAACGCCCCTCAAATTTTTCAAAATTTGAGTAGGGCATAGTGACCCTCTTGGCCCATATTTCTTATCGTCCTTACACGCGTGCGCGCACACACATATACACATATGCTTATTGATAAAAAAAAATTCAAACATTTACATGTTTTGATAATTATATCCAATTCTTTTAGTTTTAGCAAATTTAGCTAATTTTACAAAAATTTTGACAATTATGATCAATTTGAGATTTTGGTTAAAATTAGATAACATAATTCATAACATATCATATATGTAAGATTGAATTTTAAAATCTAATAGGACTCACTAAACATATCCTTTTTAAAATTCAATCTTAGATGGATAATATATCAACGATTATGTCATCTAATTTTGGTCAAAATCTTAAATTGGCTATAATTACCAAAACTTTTGCAAAATCGACTAAATTTACCAAAATTAAAAGAATTAGATATAATCGTCAAAATATGCTAAAGTTTTTTTGACCAATAGGCTACACACACACACACACACACACACACACACACACACACACACACACACACACATATATATATATATATATAGGCACACACACACACATATATATGTTTGAAAAAATTTTAA
>CATIWR010218403.1:0-13881 GCA_949677035.1 Omphalea diandra
TCTAGAATATTAATAAAATTAAACGAACATGGTGGGTACACGTGTAGCGCTAGCCCTGGTGGTATCCATCAAACCAGAAACTTAAAATGGCCTGTCGACCGACGTTTTCCCTTATTTTTTGTCAACTTCTAGAACAAAACCATTCCTAAAATAAGGATAAGACACCGGCCAAATAATAATAATAATAAGGATAAGTCAGTCCAGCTCCTTGTTAAGTTGTCCACGTCCAGCTTGACCACATCTCATGCTAACTTACTATAATTATTGAATTTTATAAATCGTTTAATCTTGGGCAGGCACGCAATGGCAGATGATAGTAATTTAATGACGAATGTGACAATGAACAACCGACGCTCACGCTGCAGAGGCATCAACACTATGTATCTGTCTATATTTAACCATTTTGTTTTGACCAAACTGCAAGAAACCTGAAAAAAAGGTCACATATGCAGAGGTTCTCTCTAATCTCAGGACATAAAACCTCTATTATTGAACAACTTATTAATGATAGTTAATTAATTGTGTTATTATTATAGGAGTAGCTTAGTATGTCAATGGCTAGCCACGCCACTCGATTAGTTTAGTATAGGCTTGTGGGTGCGGAAGCACTGCTACACATGCCGTCAATCTCACCAACATTGCCTTTACCGTTTTTCAGGTGTAGACCACACAAAGGTTGTGTGCTCGAGGTGTCATATATAAAAATGCAGATATTTAATTGTACACAGTTACATTAAAACTTCATTCTTTATGATCCTATCTAATTTAAATTTAAGTTAATTTCATACATAAAAAAAAATGAAGATACCTAATAATATAAATAAAAAAATTGCACATATTTTATTTGTTGGTTAGTTTCAATTGCTCACGAGATAGTAATAATTAACTCTGGATCATACATTAGAAAATAAAAGCAAAATAATTGCATTATATACATTATAACTAAGGAGCCGTTTGGTCGGGCTAAAAGAAGTGGGGAATTGGGATGGAAATGAAATTAGTCATTTTCTTTCTTGATGTTTGGTTGGACTAAAAAACTGCAAGGATGGATGAGAATTATGTAGTCATCCCTATAGGAATATGAATCACTCATTTTTCTTCTACTTCGAGTTAATGAGATTTCTATTTTTATGGGAATCAAATTCTATCAATTTCATTTAATTAAAACTTGTAATGCGATATTTATATTATTAGAGTTAACCTTATAAAATGATGAAATGCATATTAAATTTGTTAAAATAATAATATAAATAAAAAATATATTAAAATTTCAAATAAAATTCAATTTCAAAAATTATATCTCATAGAAAAAATTGATAAAGTATTTTTAATCTTTAATATTTTTAATATTTTATTTTTAACTTTCAATTCAAAATTTTGAATAAACCAAACGCTCAACTAAAAATAATCAATATGTTTCCAAGTCTTGAACCAAACTGAATCTAAGGTAATGTTTAGTAGGAAGAAATGTAATATAACGTAATCAAAAAAATTTTAGTTTGATAGTTCATTAAATTTGCATTTGATTACATTTCATTTCATTTTACCAAACATTACCTAATAGTTTTGATGCTCATTACTATAGACCTCCAATAAAAGAAATTATTAATAATTTTTTATATTTCAGTTTGAGTTTTCATTTTTCTTAGATAAAAGGAAATTAAAGTCCACAGGGTCGTATAATTTTATTTTTTTTTAAAGAGATTAAGGAACTAAGAGTGAGACTTTGAGATCTAGACATAGATTTAATTTTTAATGTTGTTGAAATGTGACTTTGCATTTTTTATATTGAAATAGTATGTTTGATTATTTTGCACGTGCAAATATATTTAAATTTTAGCAATTTTCATTATAAAACTACAAGAGCAACAGGTTAGATTGTTTTTAAATCGGGTCATTTTCGAGTAATACTATTTTTGAATCAGATCACTTACATTTCGGATATGTTCAAGTTATTCATCAAATTTACATACGTAAATAATTTTATATTGAGTTTTGGATTTATACGTAAAAATAATATTTTTCAAGTATGGTCATTTGCTAATCATTTTTTTCAAATGTTTATGTAGATTTTTTATTATTTATGTGATATTTTTTATAATTTATTAAATTTGTTTTAAAAAATGGTCTTTAATCATATAAAATTTACATGAACAAAATTTGATTAAAAATTTGATTTTTATTTAAATGCTTAATTTTATTAATTATCTATATATATATATATAATTTTTTATTATGAATACTTTAATTTATTCAATTATTTTCTTTTATATAATATAAATATATAAAATATATTATTAAGCAAAAGCATAATAAAAATATCAAATATTTTTATTTTTAATAAAAAAAATTTATCACAATAAAGATTTTATTCAATTTCATCTCATCTTGGCCTGATCCGCCCTAATTGGAGATGGGACCACTCGTATTTTTTCTCATGGAGTCGAGCTCGTGTTTTACAAAACTTGACTAAAAAAACCCACTCTAATTCAAAGGTTTTATTTGTTATGGTTGCTAACTCTAACAATATGTTTGGAAAATTATTTAGAGAGAAAAGAAAATAAAGAAAAAAATAAATTTATTTTTCTTATTTCAATAGAAAAATATTATGGATAAAAATATAAATTCATCGTATTTATTTTAATTATTATATTTTCTCTTTATTTTAGAGGAAAATAAAGTAAAAAACAGTTATTTTCTTTCATCATTTATTTTCTTTTCGATCTCAATAATAGAAAGTTATAATTTTTTCTTACTTTTTATTATTATTTGTTTCTCCTTTATTTTGTCTCATTCTAAACAAAAAGTAAAGCAAAATTCTAGAATATAAATAATGATCAAAATTTTTTTAATCATTTAATCAGATGTTTAATAATTATAAAATATTTATTACTGTTTTAATTTCAAAATATAAGTTGTTTAAGATATTTATACAGTAATTAATACATAGAAACAATACTATATTATTCTTAAAATAATTATTTTTAATATTTATTATTATTATACATATCAACTATGACTATATATATTAAATAAAGGTAAAATAGATTAAAAAAAAATAAAAAGATTTATAACTTCTATAAAATGATTTATATTTTAAAATAAAATTATAATTTTAAACGATTTATACTTTGCAACGAAGGGACTGCCTTTTACAGAATTGCGCACAAGCTTACTGTAATTTGCTTTAAACCCCACAAAAAAAAAAAAAAAAAAAAACAATCAGTGGGGTCGACAATATGCCCCTGGTATGGGCATTGGCGCACAGGAACAGCACATGACTTAAGTGGAACAAAATGAGACGCAACCGCGTCAGATCTGTTGGGCCACGTGGATTTATCTTTACGTCGCGCCCATCCCCAAAGGAAGAAATGTCTTCTCTTGTTGATGGTCGGTCCCCATCAGTCGCTGTCATGTTCTCGTGTATGTCAGTACGTATACATAATATATATTTAGGTTCAGTTCCCTCTATTTTTGGCTAAATTCATTAGTTGCCCTCTGTATTTTCATAATCAATTAAGTTGACACTCAATTGTAATCAATTTAATACTTTAACATTTGATTTTTAGCCAATTGAAACCTTATGATTTTATTTTTAACTGATTCAACACATGGCAACATAGAAATAAAGAAATGTAAGGGATGCGCTATGACGTGTAAAAAATAAGACCTATGGATTTATTTTTGCTACATTCTCTCTCTCTCTCTCTCTCTCTCTCTCTCTCTCTCTCTCTCTCTATATATATATATATATATATATATATATATATATATATATATATATATATATATATATCTCTCTCTCTCTCTCTCTCTCTCTCTCTATGTTTAATACAACAATAATATTTATCGTTAAATTTATATCTTTCTCTTCATAAAAAACCATAAGCCCATTATTGTCTCACTTATCGTAAAGAATTGTAAGGCATGAAATGTCTTTTTCATAATATTGTTGCTACGTGCATTGAAGAAAAGAAAGCTAAGAATTCATCTTAATTTTGCCCTAATTATCAAAGTATAATAATAATGTTTTAAGAGTGGGTTTGTTGTGAATGCTTAAGACGTTTTGGTGTTTGCTACTAGTATGAGCAAGTATTGTAGTGATATACTTTGACATGATTGGGGCTTTTATTTAATCTTTATTTGTTTTTTGCTAATTTATTTATCGAATGTTTACTTAGATTTGGTGTGATTGTGGTCTTTATTTGATTTTCTTTTTTCTTTTAGTTACTGGTATAGAATAAAGGAAATATATGTTAACCTAAGATGGTGCCATTGTGACACTTTCATAAATTGACATAACCTTTGGTACATTAAAGGTTTTGTGAAAGGTGATACATACGTGAATGTTGATAGATCATTTGTGCTAGAGTTGAAATTCAACACTAAGGATTTAAAGTATAGTGAGGTTAAGGATATATTCTTTGGATTTAAAGTATAGTGAGGTTAAGGATATCTACTTTGGAAGTAAGCTTGAGTCTATATTTATAGATTTTAGTGATCGTTCAGTGTTAGTAGGATCATTAAGGGTGTTAAAGATGGTGATATTCTTAAACATATTGTAAATGAGCCACAAATTATGTATGAGACTTCAAATGATGAAAAAGATGAAGAGATTAGTATTCTCTTGGAAAGAGTAATGGTGTAAATATTAATTGTGAGCAAAAGGTACTAGTGTTGACATTAATGAAGAAAGTGAAGAATCAAATGAGGGTGAATAGTTAATTTGATGATGATAAATCTAA
Source organism: Omphalea diandra (assembly GCA_949677035.1). Taxonomy (NCBI): domain Eukaryota; kingdom Viridiplantae; phylum Streptophyta; class Magnoliopsida; order Malpighiales; family Euphorbiaceae; genus Omphalea; species Omphalea diandra. The sequence goes on from CATIWR010218403.1 coordinate 4,746, forward strand.
TGATGAATTTAAGAGTAAGGATGTTGATTACACTATTACACTTCTAAAGATGAAAAACAAATAGTGAGGATGATATTATAGAATGTGAAGAAATTAATGGGAGAAATCTAGATGAAGAGCTAAGATAAACAAGGCAAAATGTTAAGTAGTACAAAGCAAATGGATCTTGAACATTTGATAACCTAAATGGAAGGGAATTTCCTCTTCATTAAGTAGGTACTAATATAGGATATGAAAATGATCCTAGAGGAGGAAACAAATATGTAGTGAAGATTGATGTTGGTGAGATATATGATAGCTTAGATTCTAATAGTAAGGAATTTAGTGACAAAGACGAAAAAGAGGTTAAAATTTAGAATGATGAGAAAAAAAAATTAGTCCACTATGACCTTAACACATCTACCTTTTATTAGGAGCTTAGGATGATATTTATCAATGTTAAGCAATTTCAAAAAGAGATTAGGAAATATGTAGTTTGTACAAGTATTTCACTTATCATGAGGCAAAGAGAATCAGAGTGAAATGCGACAAAGAGAGATGTCATGGTTGTTATTTATAAGTATAGAAGGCCATATGAGAAATTTTACTATCAAGACATATAATCTAGTACATAGGTTTTATAGAGCTATAAACGTAAGTTGTGCAACTCTCCATACATAGCCAAACATTATACGGACAAAATTTTATCATAACCCAATGTCACAACTCAAGCCCTTCAAGAATTGTGCATGAGTTTAACCATTTATAAGATGACAAAGAATAAAGTTATTAGAATTATGATTAATGATTATAGGCTAGAATTTGTAAAGCTACATGATTACTATGAGGACATAAGAAGATCTAATACATGAATACCTTATTTTGTCAAGGAAAAATAATTAGAGAAAGTTGGTAATTATTCAAAAGATTTTATGGATGCTTCGATACATTGAAGACTAGATTTCTTAAACGATGTAAACAAATTTTGGGATTGTTCGGTGATTCTTGAAAGGTCCAGCTAATGGATAATTACTAATAGCAGTTTTTAAAGATGGCAACAATTAGATGTATCTACTTTTATGGGTTGTTATAAAGGTTGAAAATAAGGAAAACTAGATTGATTCATATCCACTTTGAAAATGGACTTAGACATCATAATTGGTGATGCATGCACTGTAATTATAAACATGCAAAAGGTATAAATGCTTATATTGAATATTTTAACTTTATATAAACTTAAATGATTATTGTGGAAGGTTTGATTGAGATGAGTTTTATTTGAAGGTTTTATACCGAACATATAAGAGGAGCTACTATTAACTGAGCATATGATGTGTTCAAGACACATCTGGCAAAATTGAAAATAGTAGATGGAAAAGGAAGCATAAGAGGAAGAAATTTTGGAAAGCTATTTAGTCCATCTTCAAAGTCCAATTTAGAGATAAGTTGAAGGAACTTGATAAGTTAGGCTAAGGTTGCGTCCGAGATTTGTTCAATTACAATAAGACTACTTGGTACAAAGCCTATTTTAAATTTAATAGTATGTGTGACATGTCAAGCCTCATAATTGATGGGAATCCAATTTCAAAAATTATAATAAAATAGAATAGTGTTACTAATACAACTGAAAAAGCATTAAGTCCATTACTAGCACTACCTTCTGCCAAGAAACTAAGAGGACCCTAATGTATTGGCCTTGCATATGATGAGAAGATTAGAGGAATTAACTTCCATATAGGTCACTAGTACTTTTTGTAAATAAACATTATTTCTATATAATCTAGAAATAATAAGGACTTTTTGATTTTTGAATATGATGTAGACAACTTCTGGTGTTTCAATGTTTATCAATCAACTTGTGATAAGAAATCAAGTGAAGTAAATATTAACCTAGAGTTCAAACCTTATGGTCTAAGCAAAAAAATAAATCAATAGTGACTATAAAGAACTTCAACAGTAAATAGACATCTGAATTATAAATATGAGACACAATGCTAACAGGCAAGCACAATGTAAGTCAAACTGGATGTCAAGGAAGTAACATTGTTGGACATGAATCCAAATAGTAAAGTTCTACGGGTGTTTAAGTGGAAAGTTATATTTTCTTTTTGCCCAAAAGACTTGGTCTATTTTTTTTTTTTTATCAATTTGATAACTTTTGTCAAGTTATGATGCTGCAATGACAATTTAGCACATTTTGTTAAGTTATGAAATGTAATATGACATCTCCCATTAAATTTCTCTTTTGTAATGACAATTTAATATTTTGTCTCAATTTCTATCAGTTTGTATCTCATTTGTTTACATTCCACAAAATGATGCCATTATCATAAATGGATAGGATAAAATTATCATAGACACTAGCTTTCATTATATAACAGAGCCAATAACTTACATCAATTTTATATGGATGGCGATGAAAGGGTAGATATGGATAGTTGCATTGTAGTGGTGGAAGGTATTAGGGCTAAGCTAGGGGTTTTGCAAATTTGAGAATGGAAGGAGAATGGCTAAGTTAGGGATTTATAGACTTGAGAATAGAAGAAGAAGAGAAATACTTAATTAAAATTTTAATTATTAATGAATAATAATTTAAAATCAAAATTTCAAATATTTTTATATGGTGTGTATATCAACATCAAGAGTCACTTCATATGCTCAATTTTAACTTTGGTGCAATTGAAAATGGTTTTTGTAATTATGAGTAGTATTTGTTGTTTTAAGAGTTTTGAATGATATTGTTAAAAATTGAAAAAATTTGATTTTTTTTTTTGTCAATTAGCCTAAATAGAAATATAATGATTAAGATATAAAAACTCCAACTTTGAAGAGCCTTTCTTGCTATTATGCAAAATCACTTGTTCATTAATTAAAATGGAATATTCTTATTTTCATGCGTGAGCTTGTGCAACTAATTAGATGCTTTTATTATTATTATTTTAAAATACTAATAAAGTTTCATAATGCAAAAAGCCAGTTGTTGTCCAAAAATATTGTAGAAAGAAGGGAGTTGCTCAGAGAATAAGTGTTAAGATGCCTTTATTAGTTGCGACTACCAAAAGCAATGACAAATTTTAAATACTATGGAAAACAAAATTAAGTTGGAGATTCACGACTAGAGTTGATTTAATTAATCTACATTTTGTTGGTTAAAATCAATGCTTAGTTACACTTTGTTTGCATCAATACATCTACAATTTTACACTATATTCTTATGCACTTGAAATAAATATATTTTTGCGATCACCATTTAATTATGGTGTGTGAGCATCATTGAAGATGTTTGACAAAAACCACATTTTAAAATTAATTATGATTTGACAAAACTCTATGAAGAAGTTTCAACATATACTTTATAAAATTATGATTAATAAGATGTATAAAAGAATGAAATATTGTGCAACAAAGAAAATTAATTAATGGTGTATACTACTCCTTCAAAATATAAATAGTTGGTGTGATGCCCTCTAATTATAATGAATCGAATTGTCTCTTAAATGTCTTATTTTAGGACTTGTTATTGATTTACTTCATGCATCAATTCAGTCGCGACGCAATATGTTGGCAAATTATAACATGGATGTCTGTCCATGATACTTTGTGTGTCATTCTAATGATATGGTGCGTTTTGGCAAGGTTACATACGTATGAGTTTTTAAATTTTATTTGTTGATACTAACAACATTAACGAGAGTTTAGAAAGGTATATAGTTGAGTCTCTGTTTGTGTATGCTCTCTTTCTTTCTTGTTTTGGATTCACTCTTTCCTTCTTGTTTTGGATTCTATATTTCTGTGATTTGTTGTTCTTCTTATTGTTTTGATTTTTTGTTCTTTGTTATTGTTCATCGTTTATTTGTTACTGGATTATTTGTTCTTTGATTTTCTTTTTCAATTGCAGTCAATAGATGAAGTTTTTGAGAATGAGATTGTTAATTGTTTTGTGATATCAAGTGAGTAATGTCTAATTTTTTGATGTTCGATTATTTGTTGATTTTGTTGTTCATATTGAATTGTTATTTTTTTCTTATGAATTCTTTGTTTCTTTTTATTGTTCTAATCTATAGTTGTTAGTTTTTCTACATTTTTTTTCTATTTTTGTGTGTTTGATTTTTTATTCAGTTTAGGAATAATGTATATAAATTTCGTTAGTTAAAATTTTAGGTTTATTATTGTTGTTCTTGAGGTTCATTTTTTATAAGATATAAGTTCATTTTTTATATTATAAGTTTATTTTTTTTATACTGTAGGTTCATTGTAAGTAAAATATAGATTCAGAAGTTTGATCTGTAGAAATTTGTTGTCGTTTGGTTTTAATTTGACGTAGTATATTGGAGATATTCGTATTCTTTTTTAAAAATTATAAGTTCATTACATTAGTATAATTTTTAAATTATGTTTTTATCTGTTTTTACATTTGATAATTTGAATAAAGTTGGTTTTTTTTTTCTTTTTATATAGTGTAGGTTCATTTTTTTTATTTTGTAGGTACATTGTAAGTAAACTATAGATTCAGAAGTTTGATCTATATAAATTTGCTATCATTTGGCTTTAATTTGATGTAGTATATTAGATATATATGTATTCTTTATTAAAATTATAAGTTCATTGCATTAGTATATTTTTTTAATTATGTTTTTATCTATTTTATAGTTGATAATGTAAATAGTGTTTTTGTTGATAATTTGTTGGAACTGTCTATGAATTTTGGTGAAGAGGCTTATGTATTATATAATAAGTATACTTTTAGAGTTGGTTTTAGTATTAGAAAGAGTAAGTAGAGATATAAAAGTGACGGGAAGACACTATTAATAAAAACATTTTGTTGCTCAAAGGCTGGAGAAAAAGAAAAGATAAGAAAAGAAAATGTGTATTACTCAAAACTTGAGTTCAAATCGGTTGTAAAGCTTTCATTTAGTTTGATATTGATGAAAATGGAGTTTAGACTATGACAATGCATGAAAAGGAGCTTAATCATGAGTTATGTATGTTGAGCAAAACTCATTTTCTTTATTCACATTAAGGAGTGACAAAAAACTATTTAATTTATCTAAAGCATTTAAAAGAAAGTGGAGGAGTTGTGCTTAATGGGATTAGATTGCTTAAGAAGTAGTCTAGTGGTTCTCCATTTGTGGGGTTTATTGATAGAGATGCTTATAATTATTTGGCTTTGGAAAATTTGAGAAATATGGATGACAATGATTTTATAGCGATTGAAATATTTAGAAGAAGGCAATCAAATTAAAAAGTTTTTTTTTTTTTTGATTTTGAGGTTGATAGTGATGCGAGATTATGTAGTTCCTTTTAGAGAGAATTGTATATGAAACAAGATTATAGGATTTTTGGGGGTTTGTTAGTGCAAGATATGACATATCACACTAATAGATATGATATGATTTGTGTTCTATTTGTAGGTATATTATTTATGTTTATATAAATTTTATTAAATGATTTTTTTTTTATGTTTTGTTGTGGTTCATTTGTTACAGGTTCATTATAAGTAAATTGTAGGTTCATTTTTTGAAAACTATAGAGTCATTCATTTTTTGAAAACTGTAGATTCATTTTTATAAACTGTAGGTTCATTTTGTGTAAAGTATATGTTTTTTTTTTTTTTATAAACTATAGGCTCATTTTTTTATTAATTGTATGTTCATTTTTTATTAATTGTATATTCATTTTTTTTTATAAATAGTAGGTTCATTTTTTATAAATTGTAGATTTATTTTTAGTAAACTGCATGTTCATTATTAATAAGTTTCTATTTGATGATTTTGTGCAATTAATGTAAATTGTAAGTCCATTTTGTGTAAAATGTATATATATATTTTTTTAAACTGTAGGTTCATATTTTATAAATTGTAGGTTCTTTTTTATAAACTATAAGTTTAATTTTTTTTTTATAAAATATAGATTCATTATCAGTAAACTATATGTTCATTAGCAATAAACTCTTATATGATAATTTTGTGTTTAATGTAAATTATATGTTCATTTTGTGTAAAATGTAGATTCATTTTTTATAAACTGTAGTTTCATTTTTTTTTATAAAGGGTCAGTTTATTTGAAGTAAACTATAAATTTATTATCAATAAACTGTAGGTTCTTTTTATTAAGTGTATGTTCATTTTTTGATTTGTAGATATTAATCATCGCTATATGAATGTGATGTTTGGATGTGGCTTTTTGTTAAATGAAAGAAAAAAAAATCCTTTGTGTGGAAGGTAGACAACCCCTGACAATTATGACAAACCAATATGCTATCATAGCTATTGCTATTGTTCAAGTTTTTCCAAATTCACGACGTAGGCTTTGTATATGACATATAGGAAAGAATTCAAAGAAGAATATCAAGTGTTGAGAAGTCAAAAAGGATTTATTGAATTATTCAACTATGTGCTTAAATACAATGATACAAAGGCTGAGTTTATTCAACTATGTGCTTAAACACAGTGATACAAAGGCTGAGTTTCAAGTTTATTGGAATAAGTATGTGATTTTTTTTTAAAATTTTTTGAATTTCATAAATGAACATGAAGTGTAGAATTAATGAATGTGTTGTTTAACTGTTATTTTTTCTAGGTTGAAAAAAAAATATCTGTGTTAGAAGAATTTGTGGATGTAAAAACTTTTTGATATTAGAGAAAAATTGTGTCCTGCATTTAATAAAATTTTTTTGGGAGGGATTTTATCATCACAAAGGAGTAAGAGTACAAATTATTCTATGTCTAGGACGCTTTTTAAGACTGCTAGACTTTGTGATTTCTACAACTATTTTAATGATGTAGTTTCAGGATGGCAGAGTAAAGGGAATGAAGAAGACATGCGTTGTTTGCAAGGTCAACTAGTAATGGCTTTGAACAATGTGAAGATTCTTTGACATGCAAGAAAAAAATATACACTAGAGGTATTTTTTTTGTTTGAGCAATTTATGAAGGGTGCTTCTTGTCAACAAATTTGTGCGTCTTTTGATGGTAATAATGTTAAGTGTCATGTGTGGAAACCCGATTTGGATATTGTTCATCATGAGATTGTGTTAGATGTTTCAGACATGTCTATATCTTGCACTTGTTAGATGTTTTCTAAGGTAATATGGTGTATAGTTGGATATATGTATGTTGTTTCAATATATTTGAATGCTTATTTCATTGGAGCTATATGTTGCTTTTAAGTCGGGATTCTTTGATATCACTGTTTACGTGTTATGAATGTTCATTATGTGTCAAAACTTCCAGAGAAATATATAGTGAAGAGATGGATGAAAGGAGTGATTCAAAGTGGGGATTTTGATATTGCATTGGTGTCTCCATGTGATAAAAGTGGTTTAGCTGCTTTTATTTGGAGGATAAAAATGGTTAGAAATTTTCACAAGTTGATTTCAGCTAGTGAAGACAATATGAAAGCTTGACAACATTGTGGGGAACCTTTGAAAGTGCGAAAAAGGGGATTATAGATGAGGTTGGTCTTGTTTACTTTGAAAAAGAATATGATACAATATCTTCTTTGAGTGGAAAAATACAAAATCTAGCTCGTAGTAGAGTAAAAGGTGATCGCAACAAAAAAACCAAAAGTATAATTGAGAAAAAGTTTAATCAAGTAAAAGGTCCTAGGAGAAGTGCTTAAATGGCTGCTTTACAAACAAAAATTATTGTACAAGGTTTTGTTCAGTTAGAAATGATGAAGTTGTATATCAATTTTTAGTTTATTTGTGATGAAATTTTAATGTACTTTTGTGGTTCATGTTTAGTGATCATATTTTTTATTGGTGGGAAAGTCTTTCACATGTACCAACAAATGGATATCTTGCTCATCCAAGTTCTAAAAGTTTAGAATTGATAATTTTTAATGCAAATTCAAGTTTAAAGTTTCCTCCAGTTGTAAATTAAATAATTTATTTAAAATTTTTTAGGAATTGTATAAAATATTTTTGTTATTTTAGTTTTTTAATTCATTTCTTAATTGTAATGAACAATGAGTGTATATATAAATATATGTTTTCAAATTTTTTTAGTTGATTTAATCATAAACTTACAGTTCATTAAAAATGAACCCACAGTTTACAAAAAATAAACAGATACTTAATAAAAAATGAACCTGTGTCTAAAATATGGTACATAGCAATAGAAATAGAAATAGATATATAGATATTTGTATATAAATTTGTTATACATTAATCAATTTTGATTTAAAATTAATTTGAATTATAAATAAATTCATTTTTTTATAAATAATAAACTTGTAGTAGATGAATGTACAATTAATGAGAAATGAACCTAGGGTTTCAAAAAAATGAAGCTATAGTTTATAAAAAATGAACTTACACTTTATGAAAGATGAATATACAATTAGTGAAAAAAAAAACCTACAGTTTACAAAAATTAAACCTATATTTTTATTAAAAAAAAAAACCTACACTTAATGGAAAATGAACCTAGAGTTTAGAAAAAAATGAACCTACGGTTTAGAAAAAATAAACTTACATTTATTGAAAAATGAACCTAGAGTTTTAAAAAATGAGCCTACAGTTTACAAAAAAGGAATTATGTAGGCAAATGAATTTGTAGACAAATATTAATGAAGTTACAGGGAAATACTAATGAAACTAAAGATTAGTAAAATGAACTTATAGTTTACAAAAAATGACTTTACAATTAACGAAAAATGAACTTGTGTCTAAAATTTAGTACACAGTAATAGAAATAGATAGGTGTTTGTAATTAAATTTATTATTCATTTAATCAATTTTCATTTAAAATTTGATTTCATTTGTAAATAATTCATTTTTTTTTTATAATGTAGGTGTTTGTAATTAAATTTCTTATTCATTTAATCAATTTTTATTTAAAATTTGATTTTATTTATAAATAATTCATTTTTTTTTATAATTCATAAACTTGTAGGCAAATGAATTTACATTTAATAAAAAAATAAACTTAGGGAAGAATGAACCTACACTTAAATGAAAAATGAACCTAAAATTTAGAAAAAATGAACATAAATATACTTAATAAAGTTATATAATAAATTATATAATTATATATTATATAATAAATATAAATTATAATAAATAACGAACCTGGAGTTTAGAGAAAAATGAATTTACAATTTATAAAAAATAATTTATGAAGGCAAATGAATGTATAAACAAATATTAATAAAG
>CATIWR010218407.1:0-14573 GCA_949677035.1 Omphalea diandra
TTACTTAAAAAAATAAATTATATTAATTTATTAAGCATATAAATAAAAATAAAGCTTTTAATCAAATTCTATCTTATATAAAATTTATCTAACTAAAAATAATTTTTAAGAGAAATGTATTTTTTATTAATGAATTATGAGTTGATATATAATAAAAAACTAAATGAATATCTAAAAATTAAATAACAAATGATATGACCTAAAATATCATTTTTGAAAGTAAATTCAAAATTTTTTTGCATGTAAATTCGATGAGTGGTCCCAATTCCTTGAAATCGGAGTGACCCATAAATCCGATCTGATCAGTCTAAAAATAATCTGATCCAAAAATGACCCAAACCGACCCAATTCAAAACAATATAATCCGACATGTTTGCCGCTCTAATAGTACTTTAGAATTTGTGGATGTTTGTATTTATTTTAAAGTCTTGTTAGAACTCTTATGAGCTTATGTCAAGTGTTATTATTATTTTTTTAATGTTTGGTTTGTAAGTTAATTCTTATGCAATTCATATATCATAGACTTAAGTTCATGTTCTATTATGAATCTAAATATATATATAGTTAAAGATTAATGTGTATATATATATATATATACATACAGTTCAATATTAATGTACGTGAATTCAATATCAATGTACATACATTTTAATATTAATATATATACAAATAAAATTGAATGTACATATAAATTTATATCCATAAAACATCATAAATGTGAGTACTTGATATAATTTGCAATTCTTACCTGCTTAAGTCAAGTGTTAATTTCTTTGTTTTTAAGGATGAATGATTTTTCTAAAGACTAACAAACGCCCAACGCCTAAGTTTACGTCCGTCATGACAAGATGAAACACAGACACACTAATTCATGTGCACTACAGGCGACAAAATGAGGCACAGAGTCTGCAACTCTGCTGGCAGTTCTCTTTACGTACCTATACTCATTCATATGATTAAGCGAGGCCACAGCTTCAAGTACAATAGAAATATAGGACAGTGTTTATTCAATAAAAAGAAAAGGTGAATTATTACATATCAATGGCAAATCTGCTTCTTGGCAGCGGAAGCTGAAGCTCTCAGATTTGCTCTTTAAATTGCAGTGTCGTTGAACCTGTAACGTGCGAACTTTAAAATAGAGTCAAAGATCATAGTCAAGGCTGTAACACACAAAAATTATCCTTTATTTTTTGGGGGTCATTTAGGTCATTATCGTGGATATTAAGCTATTATTTTTTTCTTGTACTACTTTGGTCTTTATCATGTAGAAGAATGGCTAATAAATAAGTGCGCAGACTTTATAGCAAACTTTATACTCTCGAAATCCCTTTTTATTTGCTGAATCTTCAACTCTCCTGTAAAGTCACAAGCCATTTTCTCTTATGATATTTTCTTGTCATCAGTGGCTACTCTTACAAGAGTAATTAATCACATGACGATGTTAAAAAAAAAACAACTCTTGTTAAAAATATACTCATTGTATTTCTTAATAGGTATCATTTAAGATTTTTATATATATATTAAAAATTATATTTAATAAGTGTTATAACATATTAAAAAGATTATGTTACTCTCAATTAATTATTTTGATAAATTATTATACACTCTAAAAAGAAATAATTATTATGAAAGAGAGAAAAAGTAGAATTGAAAAAAATTAATTAATATTTATTGATAATAGTAAAATATCAAGTGTTTTGAAATAAAATTTTTCTCTAAAATGACATCTAATTTAAAATGAAATGAGTAATAAATATATTAATTTTTAGGCGAGACAATAATAAGAAGATTAAAGTACGGCTATAAAAAGTTTTGGAAACTTAAATCCTATATAGGAAAACCTATTAGATGTATAAATACTTCAAATTTATTAGCCCTCTTTACAATAAACTAACACAAGGTATTTGTATAATCATACAAAGCTATGATCATTAAATCTGGCCATTTTATGTATGATTTTAAGTTTGGACTTTCTATCATTAGTTATTAAACGATTATTTAATGGATTTTCGCTTTACATTATCATGCTATATTTTCATAATATCCTTTTAGTAGGAAAGAAAAAACAACTTTATTGATGATGAGTTGACATTTAAGTGCCACATCAGTCAAAATTAACAGTACTACTTTCTTTATTTATTTTTTTTCTAATGTTGTAAATCACAAATTTAAATTTATCACAAACAATTCACATACTTAAATTCAAAAAATATGAAATCATAATTTTTTATACTACTTTTAAGATTTATTTTTAAAAAATTTATTACTAAAGTAAACGGATTTTATTAATAGAAATTGTTTTTTATTTTATTTTTTATGATTTATTGTAAACATAATCTTAATTTTTTATTTTAAATGAATTACATTTAAGATAAAAGTTCACAAGCTATTCACGTGCAGTGAATGTATTAAAAAGATATTAGGGAGAAAAAACACGTATAGTCAAAAACTTACTCGAACAAATTAGGACTCCAAAATTAGTTTATGACAAGACAATTTAATTACCAAAGTGCAGAGCTTTCACTCATGCAAGCATGACTCGCTATGCTGTGCGCCCTTGAATCTGTACGACGAACATGATGCAGCGTCAATGGTGAAAAGAGCTGTTGAATAACATCGTGGATGATGAAATCCAGCTAAGTATTTTGAGACTGAACCTTGCAGACCTTTAGGACCACAAATAAACAATCTGATTCAACCACATGTGCAACCCACCACTCTGGTGCGTCCATTTTAACGCGCACCTAAGCGCCAAAGGTTCCATGCATTCGGGTTGACCAAAACTCGCCAGCGGTGCAGACGTAGCAGTGATCCCCAAACCCTGATGGTTACAAAGCACTACTCCAACGGTAGCTTTCTGGTGCTCCACATCCAATGGTCCATTCACATTCAGTTTAAGCTCCCCTATGCCAATGTGGATTGCTACTTCCCGTTACCTCGCCATACGCAACGCCACGAACATATGGTTTATATCTTTGTAACACTTTCCCCATTTCATACAAGACCATGGTCATCTTTACCCACAACCTATACTGATAATTCAAGAAAAAACACAAAGTCAAAAAATGCGCTATATGACCCCCCTATGATCTTGGTTCCATCTCTGCAAGGCAAGCACTGGTAAGAGAGGGAATCAGGCCGCTTTGCCAGAATTCCACTCTAATTCTTAAGTAAATGAGCCTATTAATGATGAATTTTGATCTGTTGCTACATTGACATATTCTTATAGAGAAACATCTTTTTTTTTTTTTTTTTAGAAAAATGAAATATTATTGCACATGCCAATAAATAAAGGGTGCCTTGTTAAAAAAACCTTGAGGGATAAAACTCAATGGGAAAAACTTCTCTAAGAAAAAAGAATGCACCCAACAATACAAGAACAACCTAAAACAAACTCAATCAAGCTCAAACAATAGAAGGTTATGGAGCCACGCATGATTCTCATCCCCCAACAAAACTAACTCAACTAAATTCCCATGACCATACTTGGCTAGACTATTAGCTACACAATTAGTTGTCCTAGAAATAAACTTAACACCTTCAGCTCTACAGACGAAAATAAATATAGAAACATCATATAGAATAAGGGCAAGATCTGAAAGCAACTCTCCTTTTGAGATGAGGGCAACGACTTCACTAGCATCAGACTCAATATTGAAGTTACGACAACCACATTCCATTGTAAAGGTCAAGCCTTCTCGTAAGACGTATAATTCAACCATAAAGGGCTGAAGTTGCATCAGTCGAGGATGATGCCCAGGCTGCCATACACTACTGACCTGTGCTATTACAAATGATTGCTCCCACACTTGCAGATCTATTTTGGGCCAAAAAAGAACCATCCACATTGAGCTTGAGCTAGCCATCCTGAGGAAGTAACCATGATAATGACCTATTTGCACTGGAGGACCGATTTTGCTCACTAATCATTTCTGCGTAAACAAAATTCTCATGGAAAGTCACAGCCCTATCATAACATCTGTGATATTTTCACAACCATATCAGAACACCTATCATCTATTGGAACATCCTCTCCTTGCAAAGATTTATTCCTTGCAGTCCAAATCATCTAACACATAACGCTAAAAACCTCAAATTCAGCCGAAGTAAAAATTTTACTCACCTTCTCAAGGATATCCAAAATATTATGACCCGTACAACGTCTTAAAACATGAAAAAATGGACTAGTGCTCCAATCTTCTTCCTAAAAAGGCAAAAGAAAATCACATAGGTTGTAATCTCGAAACCAAAATTATAGCGTTTACAAATAGGATTAACGGGCACATGATGGTGTATTAAGTTCACTTTAGTTGGAATAACATTAGAGCAGAGCCTCCCTAAAAAAATCCTGACCATTGGAGACACATATAAGCTCTACAAAAAGCCCCACAACGATCCATACTTGAGGAAAAATCAATAATTTGTTGCAACTCCATTTGAAGCCTAATCATATATGCACTTTTACTTGTGCATTGATAGTCTCTATTGAAATGCTAACATGGAGAATCTGAAATCAAATATCGAGGCCTTGAATTTGACAAATAACTTCAGCTTTATATGAGTAGAAACATTGCCCAATCAACCTCCAATTCCAAGGACCATTAGCTTGAAGTAAAAGCACTAACTGATGCATCTAATGGCAGTTGATTTGAGGAGGAGATCCGATATTCGAAGGGAAAGGGAAGCCATTAATCGTTATAAATTTTAGTTGATAGACCATCTCCAGTTCTCCAATGAAACCCTTGTGAAACATAGATTTAGCGTATAAAAGACTTTTCCAAATACATGAAAGGTTAGAAGAATTAGTGGCATCAAAAAAGGAAGTACAAGGATAATACTTGCCTTTTAGAACATGAGTCGCTAAGGAATTAGGTCTTGGGATCAATTGCCAATTTTGTTTACAATCATCACTTTATTGAAAATCCTCAACTTTCTGAAGTCCATGCCACCCAACCATTTTGGTCTACAAAGAAAATCCCACGACTTCCGGTGCAAATGGTTACTCTCATCCTCATTTCCCTGCCTGAAATTTGCACAGCTACTTTCAAGATTAGATACAATTAAGTTAGAAATTTTAAGACAAGTCATAGCATAAGTCAAAATTGATTGAATAATTGACTTAATTAGACACTCCTTCTCTTTAATGGAACAAAGCTCGCCATTCCAACCGTTTGATCACTTTACAACTCTATCCTTCAAGTAGCCAAATTGTATTCTTTTATTTCACAGAGAAAGTAGGTAGCCCACGATACGGCTTATGCCCATCAATAACAAGAACCTCAAAGAGATCCCTAATTATGTTAACACACTCAGTAGAAGTGTTAGGACTGAAAGAAAGGGTCGAGTTTTTAAAAATTCACCATTTGCAAGCCAATTCATAATATGCTAAGATAGACTTTAGAAATCTGCACTTACCAATATTAGCTTCACAAAAAATCAAACTATCATCTGCAAAAAATAGGTGAGAAATAGCTAGGCTTCGACTAACAATTCTAACCCTATGCAACATGTTTCTTGTTATTCCTAACATAAATGAAAGACCTGGAGCACAAATTAAGAAAAGGTAAAGAAAGAGAGGATCACCTTATCTGATACCTCTGGATGGGATAACTTGACCGTAAATCACTCCATTAATCGAGAAGGAATAGGATATTGATCTAACATAACTCATAATCAAACTAATTCGCTGATCTGCAAAACCAATCTTCACCATTATATGTTCCAAAAAATATCATTCCACTCTATTATAAGCTTTACTCATGTCTAGCTTCAACAATAGAAATCCTTTATGACCTCTTCTGTGATTTTGTAATTAATGAACACTTTCAAACCCAACAAAACATTACTTGTAATCAGTCTGCTTAGAACAAAAGGACACTTAGGTTCATCAATCAGTGCATTCAATGCATTTCTAAACTGATTAGTAATAACACGAGAGATAATTTTGTATTTCACATTGCACAAACTAATTTGATGAAAGTCCTTTGCAAATTGAGGTTCCTTCACTTTTTGGATAAGTAAAATAATTGTCTCATTCTAGTCACCTAGACCCAATACAGAATTAAGAATGCCTAAACACTCTCTTATTACGTCATCACTCATAATATTTTTGGAAGAAAAAAGCAACAAATACCATCCAACCCCGATGCTTTGTTTGGATGCATATCAAATAGAGCTTTTTTAACATCCTTCGAAGTAAAATGAATAATCAATAGTGCATTCATACTTGAAGATTCTATAAAATCAATTGATTGAAGAACCTTGTCGACTACCACATTCACAGGATTTAAAAACTAAAATATCTCTGACAAAAAGTTTTAAAATAATTTCTCAATATCATCCCTCGAGTCAACCCAAATGCCATCCTCATTTCAGAGAGAAGAAATAATGCTATTCATTTTTAATTGGAAGCATACTGGTGGAATAATATGAAATTACGGTCACCTAAAGAAAGCCATGAAAGATGTGACCTGCTTTTCTAATAGATTTCTTCCTGAGTAAGTAATCTTTCTAGTTTAGCTTCAAGAATCTGAACACTAGCAACATCATCTTGATTACAGTTATCCTACTGTAAAACCTCAATACGGGCTTTCAAGCTGGCTATCTCACTAATCAAGTCCTTAAAATTTTGATTATTCCAGTCTATCAACCTTTTAATGCAAGAAGCAATTTTCACCAAAGTATCTTGAGCCAAAGACATGTTCGAAATCCATGCTTCTGTAACAATCTCCTCACATTCCTCGTCTTGATCCCAAAGTTCCTCAAACTAAAATCTATGTCTAGATCTTCCTTTACTATTTCAAGGAAAAGTTTTTTGGGAAAACAAACTAACTTTAACAGCCCTGTGATCTAAACCATAAAAGGATAAGTTATAAGCAGTCAAAGTGGGGAATAGCATAGGGCACTCTACATTAGCAACAAAACGGTTAAGTTTGTATTTTATGAGATCACCCGATGCATGTTTATTAAGCCATGTGAATTTCAGGCCAGCATAAGGAACATCTCGCAACCCACAAAACTCCAAACAACTAGCAAAATCAACCATTTGGGAAATGAAAGGGGTCTACCTCCATTTTTCTCAGAATTTGTCAACACTTCATTGAAATCACCTCCCATTAACCATGGCAAGGCTGAAAACTCATTTTGAGAGCTTAGTCATTTAGGCAAGTCCCATGTCACATTTTTCCTAGAAGCATAACTATGCCCGTAAACACCAGTGAAACACCATGTTTTGTCATGCAAGGAAACCACACAATGAATGTGGCCAACAGAGAAAGATTTAACTGAACTTATAGAGAAGACATTCATAACAACATTAAACTGCCACTAGTGCTTTGATTGTGAATGATAAAACTATCAAAATAATTAAGGTAAAACTTAAAAGAACTATACTGAAATTTAGACAACTTCGATTCACAAATAAACAAAAGATCAAGATCTTGTTCGCGAACTAATCGTGTTAATTCTCTGAGTGCTCGATGGTTCCCAAGTTCATTAGGATACCACACAACACAACTCATAATCCTAGGCGGGCCAAATCTTAGCCTCCACCCATACATCAGCGATACCATACAACCCCACTATCTTTTTTGTCTTTAATTTGTCCATAGCATATTCCAGTAAATTCTGGTCAGTTATTAATCGTCGTTTACCACGAGTGTTAAGAACTGAACCTGAGGTAACTGGAGCAATATCAGTCATTCATGCATCAAAACTCATCTCTACAATATGCTTCCCTTTGCTCTTCCTTTGTGAACTGTTACTAGGCTTATTTTTTTTGTTTCAGAGTTAATGTTGTCATCTGGTTTGAAAGAGGCTTTGACTGAGCACAGAACTGTCGGACTAGAACATCCATTACATTGGTTATATCACCAAACACTGAATCAGTTTTCGATTTCAATGAATCATTCGCTACTAAAGTTGAATTTTCTAGGCATTTCACTTCCTTAGTGGTCACCTCCAACTCTGCTGAAACGCTTCTCGCCTCATCCAGATTAACAATCAACTCATGTTCATGTGCATTGGTTACCTGATTCTGAGCAATAATGGCCAAATTATTTTCATCGAACACTACCTTTCTGTTGGTCATTCGATTTTGAAGTAACAGGGGATGAATTTCGCTGACTGCTATTTGTCGAAACCCTTGAATTTTAAACTTTCCTACGTTGATGAAGCAATGACGCTGGAGTAGCCTTCACCCATACCCCAAAGCGAAAATAATTCTAGTTAGTGGAAGATGTATCTATTGAATCACAATCCGGGTAGACATGTCCTACCATACCACAATTGAAACAGAAATCTAGAACACGTTCAAAAACCAAAATCACAGGGCAAAGAGACTCTACATTACTTAGGTCAAGCATGATAAAGCACTTTAGAGGCTGAAGTGAATGTATTCTGACTCTAACAAGCAAGAACCTGCCCAAACATACTCCATCATCACTTTGGTCGACCTTTAACACTTCTCCAATCTATTTCCCTAATTTTCCAGCTATAGCAACAGTCATAAAACCAATAGGGATGTCATGCAGTTAAACTTAGAATGGAACAGTATCAAATTTAATGGTCGCAATCTGCTGAGCCTTACACAGTTCTGAAAAAACTAGGAAGGATTTATCAAAACTCCAGGGGCCACCATTTAGAACTCTGTTTCTTTCAATCATAGATTTAAAAGAAAAAAAAAAGGTATTCGATGCCGGTAATTCAATGTCCAGACCCCGCATTATTCGAAGAATATTTGGAATAGCCACTTTAAATGCCTTCCAATTAACCAACCTTGCCGAGCGAACTTTGCAAGCTAAACAAAATCTCATCTGATTTCTTGCATCTTCTCACCCTCGTGAGTTAATTTTTAGCACTGGATGATCAACACTTTTCAAAATTTTAAGTCTTTGGCAGATGCGGGCCAATTCCTCAGTATCCATCCCAATCCCGTTGCCAGAATATAGAATTAAGTCTGAAAAAACTTATAACTCAACCTTGAGCAACGATGATGACTATGCCATAGGCCTAGAAGAAAGCCGCCAACTAGCCCCACAACAACCCTACCGCTCACAAACTTGCACAAAGCTTCCAACTTTCGAAACTGGGAGATTGGGACGATGGCTACTCACACAGGCTGGGGGCAACACTGCGTCATAGTCCGAGAAGAAAACCAGTCAAAGAAACCACCACACAAACACTGCTGCTTACAAAACAACCAAGGAGACCACAAAACAAAACACTACTGCTCAGAATCTCGCCAAAGCTCCCAACTGTCCGATCCAGAAAATGGGGAGTGAAAACTACTTCCACAGGTCACGAACACTGCTTGTCATCCAGGGACGCATGTACCTCTTCTCCCACTTGTCAAGGCTCTGTACAGTTGAACGCTAGAAAGTAGAGGAGCCTAAATAATGAGAAATTTAAAGGGTAAAGATTATTGTGAAACATCATATTTCATATGTATGATATCATTATATCACATATTTAATACGCATAATATCCATGTTCGTGAACAAAAATCCTAAAGGATGGTCAATATGTTTCTAGCGACTTAATCATAAATCCTACGTAATTATGGTTATAACTAGACATTACTTAATACTACAATTGCTAAGAGGAAGAGAGTAGTACTTCGACTCTTAAACTCATTGAACCTATAAAAATAGGCAAAAAAGAGTAAGTGCGCAACTTAATGAATGATTTTATACAGCGTAAAGCCTCGTCGAAAAAATATGATTTCATAATCTATCATCTACATAAATATCTATAAATCAAATCTCAATTACTAAATCGAAATAGAGAAATAGTTAATAGAACCACCACTTAACTTCTAAGGCACATCCATAATCTCAAAAACCAAATTTATTATATTAAATTCTTAGTTCAAATCTGTCTTTTTATTCTATATAAAGGTGAGGTTACGTCTCGGAGACTATATTTTCAACTTGACACACATAACTTAGTTTTTTTTTTTCTTTGAATAATGAGCAAATCTCCAATCAGACTACATGAAATTTTGTGACTAACGAGTATATTTCAAACTAACATAGCAATCCATTCAAAGTATATCATTCACAATCCATTCACATTTTAATTATAAATTATGTGGCTCGGGCAATTCTCAAATTTGACGTCCATGGGTTAATTGCAAATCATTAAATCTATATATAAAATCATCAATGAGATAGGATGGTTCTAATCTTATAATCAATTATCTCTATTGGTCTTGCATCATTCTATTGTTTACAACACTAACATAGCAATACATTCATAATTAGCCGATTTAATCACAACATAAAGTAATTATATTCATTTTTCAATAAAAAATATATTTAGATGTGCCTATATATTTACTTGTGTTATATGTATTTGCAGCGGATGTAAAAATAATATTTATGTGATAAATAATATATATTGAATAATATCACTCATAGATTAATGAACATATCCACAAATGTAATATCTCAGATTTGCTAGATTCTGTTGTTGGCTTCTCAAAAATATTTATACACAACCATACACTAAAAATATATTTATCAATACCTAATCAATATTTGTACTTTCAAATTCTAGGAAGAAACTCTTAGTACTGTAGGCATCCTATATAATTTTCTCTAAATTTAGACTAAACTTCCTATGACAGAAATTAAACTAAATACTTATTACTTAACTTGAAGGAAGCGAACACTCAAAATTTATTAAGATGCTCATTCGAGGTTATGAATGATAATATAATCTCAATCGTAGTCCAAATATTTAAACTAAGACAATAATCTAATTAAATCATCCAATAAAATTAATATTTTATATTTTATATCAAAATGATTTCATAAATATATTCATCCTCCATAATATAATTTTTACTGTTCAATACTTTATTTTTCTTTAAACTTGTATTACTAAAAGTACTCTTCATGTCACATAAAAATAAATTTAAAGGCTTTAAATAGTTCTCAAAATCATAATTTAATCAAATCTCTCTTTTAAATGCCTATAATAATTTTATACTAGCATATAACTTCTTATAATTTTTGCTCAATAATTATCAATTAAGAAAAGTTTGATATTTTAAGTAACACAGATAAATATTGAGTTTGAGATTATTCTTATCAAACTAATCTTAAATAAGTCTTAAAAATTTCAGGACATCATATAAAGCTTTTTGAAGAAAAATCTCATTAGACTGCCACTAGAACTTCCGCCAGTTGATCATCAAGCCACTATTGACCATCGTGCTATAATTTTATAATTTTTCTTTAGCAGCCATAGAGAAAAAAATAGAGCTTAATGTTTTTAAAAAAAAATTATAAGTTTTGGGTCATGAGCGTTTTTTGATTTATTTATAAACATATACCATATTAATGTTTAATTAGAAACTATAAGACCTGTTTGAAAAATCAAATTTTCAGGTGAATTGAATTCTACTTTAATAAACATTTTATTTAAAAATACTTAAAAAATTTAAATTCTTTCATTTTAAAAAAGAAATGATGTTATGAGAAAATTATTTTTTAAAAAATTTTATCAATTTAAAATTTATTCTAAACAAAAATAAAAAATTATATTACTTAAGTGCATGAATTTTAATAATGGAATGAAATTTTCTTATATATATATATATATATATATGATTTATTTTAAAAGGGTATATGGCTATTTAACTTCAATAGTTCTATATCATATATATTACTGAGTACGTTTTATTCTTATATTAATGCCAGCATAAGGTGTAGACCGCTAAGGCCTCCAAATTTTTTTTTTAAAAAAAAATTTTAAAAAAATTTCCCTTTATTTTGGCTTTTCATTTAATAATAACTTAAATTTCAATGATTGATTTTTGTTTAGCAATAGGTTACAAATAAATTGAGTGGGAATGAGTTTAAATTAGTTCAAGTTTGATACATTTATGAAATGAGCTTAAATTGTGTTCGATCATCAAACCACACAACATTCACAAATGGTGCATGATTTTAATAAAGTCCTTATCGAATATAATTTTTAAATATTAAATTATAACTAAAATTTCATAAAATTACAAAAATTGTAATTTTTATTTTACATATTTTAATATATCCAATAATTTTTTAATGGTTTGTATAAAAAATGTATTATAATTTCAAGTGTTATCTTGTAATTGTACATTATTAAAACTAAAAATATAAGTAATCAAGTTTAAAAGAGTTGTTCATAAATTTAAACAAGTTGAATAAATCTATAAATAAATATTATTAATATAATCAATTTTTTTTTGAAAGAATATTAGCAACAATTTAACTGAGCCTATTTATGAGTCTATATTGAATGAGCTCATTACGAGTCTAAAAATAAGTTGTTCATAAATTTAATAAATTAAACACATCTTAATTCAAACTTAATTTGTTTATTAAACGAATTTGAAAATTAGTTTTGAGAGTTATTTATTTATTATATAAACAATTTCAAATAAACTGCATTTGGGAACTATTTCTGAGCACTTGATTGTTATCATAACAATTCATTTATCAAAAGTTCCATATGGTAATAGCTATTATTTGACTTTCCATTTGATTAAAAACAATTTTGTCATTATGATAAGAAATCATCTATTAATTAGTTTCTTGGTAATAACTTAAAGTTAAATTTATCATCTGACTTTTCATTTTACTAAAAAGGGCTATATATATTGAGTAAATTTTAACATTAAGCATATTATTTACTTTTTTCTTATTTTCTTCTTTTATATTCTAACGTACCATGCTTTTTTTTTATTATAAAATTTTATACTTATGGAATTAAAATTTGTAATTTTAATTCAAAGGATATCTCACAAGTGATAAAAAAAAAAAGTAAGATGTTTTATATCCTTGTTCATATAATATTTTATTTTTTCTTTTATAAGTCTTATTTTTATTACTTCATACATGGTAATAATTTAAAATTTTAGAGTAGCATCAGAAAGTATAATAAAAAAGCATAAATTTTAAAGCTTTCGCATTATTTATTCTTTGAATTTAATTATTGATTTTACATTTTAAATAAAATTTTAATATTTATTAATACTATTAAAGCATCATTAAAGTAACTCGCACTTAAGCCACAAATAATCTTGAGTTGGCTCCATTATACTATTTGAGTGTAATTAAAATGAAATGAAAATTTATAAGTTTTTTTTCTTAAATATTAAATATTAATATTTGTTATTAATATTATGTCTTATATTATTTTTATTTTATATTTAATATATTTATTTATATAATCACAAAAAATAAAAATACTCACAAAGAGAGATGGCATTATTTATACCGCTACTCACAACAAGAAGCATTTTTAATTAAATACTGAGGTCAACAAACAGGTTTGATCTCGATTATAAAATTGCAAGCACATTTTGGAAAAGTATGGCACATGGACAAGTTTTCCAATAGAAATTTCCTTATTTATAATTTAGTTGAAACTTGGCATCATGATTCTGTTAATGCATAAATCTTGAAAATTTAGTAACAACCATATAATTGTTAAGAGATAATTTAAATGATATAATATTTCAATGTAAAAGTATAAATATAAACAATATGATAACTACAATCATAGTTCTCAAATTATTTACTTGCTTTTTAATGCATCTCTTTAAAAAATAAAATAAAATAGTGTCAAAATTATTTTATAAGCAATAAGAAAACAAAAAAAAGTAATATCAATTATTTTAAATGAGATGTATCAAAAATTATTTAAGTGATATATATTTTCTAATAATAAATTTTGAACGTGGAATACAAATTACTAACACGATAACATCTAAATTAAAAGGGACTAAAGGCTAATTTGGTCTTTAAACTATTTGGGCAAGTCCAATTGAATCTAATTTTATGGTCTTTTAATACTAATGTTGTCCCTAGGCACCAAGAAGGGGGGTTGAATTGGTGAATAAAAATTTCAAGAACAAAGATAAAGGGGAGAAGAAAGAGTAAAAGAGAGACAATCAATTTATAGTGGTTCGGGTATAACTGACCCTACGTCCACTACCCAATTAATCAATTGGATATTTCACTATCTCAATGGTGTTTTTAAGCTCACACCCAACTTGTACAACTTGTGTTTTGATGGCTAACACACAACTTTATAACAATGTGTTTTCTAGGCTAACACAAAACCTTACTCAAGTGTTTCACTAGGCTCACACTTAAACCTTTCATGAAGTGTTTTTACAGGCTAACACAAAACCTCACAACTTGGTATTTAATGTTCACACCTAACAATCACAATTTCATAAAGAAGATGAAGAAAATGAGTAGCAAAGATTGAGAGCTTTAATCACTTGTAATAAATTCCTTAGCAACCTTATTCATGGTTGTTTGGTGGAGTATTTATAGCCAAACTTCACTAAAAAGACATTGTAGATCATAGCTCATCAAATCTTTAAGACATGTTTGACAGATTTTGCATTAAATGCTTGTCGCTACTGCCTTTCACGGTCGCGAATCCAAATTCTTCAAGGGAAACCCCATTTGTGTCTAACGGCTAGTCCACATGGCAGCTTCTTATTAGTTCACCAGGAAAATATAGTTGTTGTCTTTTACCTACTTTCAAAAGTCGCGGTCGCGAGTTTTCTT